>BQNB010070350.1:3776-33152 GCA_026074375.1 Tanacetum coccineum
TACTACACGCATATATAATATAATTACATATTATGGAATCCACATGCATAAAGTTTTTATTAATTAAGTCACTTTCTTAAGCATTATTACGCTCAACATTAACTTACGCCACTTTTCTAAAAAAAATTCTATTTTTAGCAGGTTACTATTTTAGGAAAGTTTCTATTTTTAGAAAGTTTCTATTTTTGGAAAGTCCGATTATGGTAAGATATTAATTACCGTTTAATAAAATGTTAAGTTTCCGTCAACCCCCGACGCGCCAAAAACTTATATATATATATATATATATATATATATATATATATATATATACTTATCTATATTTTCCTTATTAATCTTACACATATATATTTTCACGTATAAAGTTTCTAAATATAGACTTACTATTTTAGACATAACCGAAACGCACTCAATAATATATATATCGCCTAATTATTTCCGTTAACATTTCATAAGCTCAAACGGACTCCAAAACGCTCAAATTCCCAATTTTTGCCAAAATTCAGCAACCAAACCCATCTTTTATAAGTTTTTGACTTTTATTATATTTTGCAAATTCTGACCCGTTTCAAAAACGACCCATTAGAACACATTTTCACATCTCGGACTGTAAAGTACTTTGATGTAAAACGACGTTCCGGACAACTTTTTAGTTTTGGCCGAGACCCGAAAATCGACAGAAATGGACGAAAACACCCTTGCATCAGGTCTGATGCAGTTTGTACAAAATGAAAAACCCAGGTTTTGCCTTAGCTTTTAGACCCATTTTTACTCGATTTTAGATTCAACCGACCTCGCAGGGCAGTAAAACGGTCATCCGAACAACTTTCGTGTTTTGGCCGAAGGCCGAAACAGACTAGAAAGTGACGAAAATGCCCCCTCAGAATTCTAACTGCAACCATTTATACCCAAAAACTGGATTTTTCAATAACCATTTTTTTAGTTTCATATCGCCGTAAAAACTTCGTTTTTAGGAGTTATAAGGCGATCCATATATGGAAACGATCGTCTTGACAAGCTCCAACATAATTTTCAGTTAAATTTCAACTTTATCATTTTTACGACACCGAAATAAGGGCTGTAACTTTCTGCTTAAAAATGACCCGTTCAAAACCACAAAAATCACCACTTTTACCACATCACAACTCCACAAATACACCTAATTAACCTATCTCCCTCCACTAACATATCCAAATAATTTCCAACACCTCAATATCAATCTTAACTTTATTCTTATGGATTCCATAATATACATAAAAATAATATAATACATACATAACAAAAATAAACATCAAAAGGGGTTTAAGAGATGCTTACAAACACAAGAGAAGTGCTAGATAGAAGAAAACAAAATCCCTTCTTGTTCCTTTGTTTTATTCGACCAAACAAACACCCCTAATATATCAAACATTTGATTTTCATAGTAAACCAAACCTTGTTTTATCCTTAATCTTCACTCTTTTACCCTTCTAAACACTTTCTTAACCCGAATTTGTATGAATTAAACCCGAAATTCGTTTTCTTCAAAACTTGATAGATGTGAAAATTGTTTGGTGGGATATGGAGCTCTTGATACAAGGATCATTATTGTATGATCGGTTTGTGATGCATGTAAGAAACGAAATTTGTAGGATGATTTCTTTAGGGGTGTGTTTGTTCGTGGTTATGGAGGGGAAGGAGGGAAAAAAATTGTGTCTGTGTTTTTGTGAGAGTACAGGTCGACATATATGGTTCCTTTTTTTATTAATTGTGTATATATTTGTGTAATAATAAAGTTAAGGTATAATTGAAAGAAAATAAGGAGTGTTTGGTTTCTTTTATTTGTTGTAAAATTGCTAAGTTATATTACTTGTATATAATAAAAATGGTAAGTGTAAAATAAAAGATGAGGTTTAAGTTCGAAACGGGGTTTTAGCAAGGTTCGATCAGGACGCGTAAGAAAATAAATTTTACTAAAAATAAAATTTATAAAAGACTCGGGGCTTAAAGTATAGGATTATCGAATTCTCAATCGTTAAAATGGATAAAATCCAAATCACGACTCAAAAATAGCTAAAACGACGATTTTTGATAGACGATTTAAGATTAAATTCTATAAAAATTTAAAATTAGAATTAAATCTCGGTTAGAATATTGATCTCAAATTCGGGTTGTTAAAGTTAAAGTTAAAGAACTTCAAGAAAGATGAATTATTAAAGCTTTTCAAGTTAACAAATCAAGAAAGGTATGAGCATGTCGGTCCAAAAGTCACAAGTTCACAAGATGGCAAAGTTTACAAGATGGCGAAAAGAGATTATGCTTGGTTGATGATCTCAAGATGATCAAGATCACATTGTTACATACAAGTCAAAGGAACAAGCTCAAGCCTAAAGTCAATGATCACTACGCCATATTCACAAGATAAAGAAAAGAAAAAGAAGTCTGCGAGCATAAAAACGAAGACCTTCATAGTATGCTAGGTTTAAGTTTTTGTAAAATGGAGTCACCTCCCTTAGGGGGAGATTGTTAAGAACACGAAAGTGTCAGTCATTTCCATAAATAACTGTAGTTAGCTCGTTAAGTTAATATTTGGAAACTTACTTAGGAAGTCAGCTAAAAGCCTATGGACAAACCCATGAAGGCCCAAGACCACGTCCAAATAGTAGGTATTTATACCCTTTCCATTCCATGGAAAGGGTGGTTAATTGTTCATTTTACACACACATTAATGCATTTTCTTTTCAGGTTTACTTTCTCTCTCTAAAGTGTTCATCCAACCACTCTCTCTCTAAAACTACCTCTCTTTCCCTCATCAAATATGTTATTAGATATTCTTTATAATCGTTATTAAGCAAATGGGAAATTGAAACAACACCCCTAGTAACAGAAGGTGAAAAATGACAGTTGTCTAATACAATTATTAGACCATTAGGAAGAATTAAATTAAAACTTTCAATAGCTTCAATGGCTGCACGCATTCCATTGCCCATGTATAGACTTAAACCTCCATGTTTCAACCTCCTGCTTTCTCTATGACCATGCGAGGTATTACAGATATGAGTACCACAACCCGTATCATATACCTACGTCTTATTTGGAAAAGCATAGAGTTCTATAGTGAAGATACCTGAAGTACTAGCCACGCTAGCATTCTTTCTCTTCTTCAACTCAGCTTGGTAGGATGGACAATTTCTCCTCCAATGACCCACCTCCTTGCAGTGGTGGCAGACAGAGTCCTTTGCGGGATTATCTCTCTTAGGCGGCGGTGAGATCTTGGGCTTGGGATCATAAGCAAGCTTATTATTTCCCTTGCCCTTACCCTTTGCCTCTCGCGGTTTTTTCTTGTCCTTCTAGATCTTACCCTCTAGTATAGCTAACACAGTGGGAGTTTCAGCCTTCTTTGGAATACCTTTCTCATGGAGTTTTAGCATAATATGCAATTCAGCTATCGTCTTTCCCATGCTATGCATGTTATAGTTTTGAACAAACTGATCATAGTCCTTGTTGAGAGAATTCAAAATAAGACTCACACCAAGTTCATTTGGCGTAGCATAGCCTAGGCGTTCCAATGTGTCCAACTATCTCTTCATCTTCAAGAGATAAGAACTTATTGACTGACTTCCTCCTTTTTACAAGCGTGGAATGCTTTGACTGTTTCAAACAATTCCTGTTTAGCCTGCTCTGTTAATACAAATAATGTCTAAAAACGTTATTTATATTTTTCGACCTCTCAACGTTTTGATAATAACAAAATGTAAAAATGTTTACAATAAAAATAAACGTTTACAAATTATTAAATGTAAAATTCTATTTCTAAGATTAGTGATCACTTAAGGTATGGACAAACAAAATAATTAAGCATGATTAGTGATCAAGAAAATATTTTTCTCTTGATCCTCACTTTTAATTCTACAAAAGTATTTTCTCAAAAATACATTTACAAAATATTTTCTAATTAAAAGAAATGTTTTATTATAAACATAAAATTTGAAATTCAAAATTTCCCCTCAAAATGGAAGGTTCCATAACAGATACAACATTCACCACAAAATGACAAAAAAGGGAGCGAAGTCTAGTGGTGGCCACCTTATAGGCCCGGCGGCTCCCTTATATATAAGGGACCACCGGGACCGCCCCCAAATGACCGTTGAGATTCTCTGCCTATAAATACTGCTCCATTCCCAGCAGAAAAATATTCCTCTTTGCACGAATTTTTTTAGTCTTTTCTTTCTCTCTCTAAACCTTCTTTCCCTCACTAAAACTCTTGATCACTAACATACTTAGATCTTGTTTCAAGTGATCTAATCTCTTCCCTCTCATTCAAGTGCAAGAGAAGAACACTCGTATTCGTCAAGAAACGAAGTGTTAATTAGTGATCTCTCCTGTTTTCTTCTAAGTACCAAAACTCTATTGTATTTATCTTGTGTATTTGTGTGATTCGGATATTATGTAGATCCGATAGTGTAGATCTTGTGAGTGTGTATATCTTGTGAAGTGGTAGATTAGTTCTATGGATTCCGACAAATATCTAGAAGGGCATCTATGCAAAGACCACCACTCTTTGAAAGCGATAGTTTTATTTATTGGAAAAATAGATTCGAGACATATGTTAAATCAAAAGATCTAGATCTTTGGCATGTTATTACCAATGGTGATTTTCAACCTATTATTCAAAATCCAGAAACCAAACTTGATGAGGTTATCCCTTTTGAAAAACAAACTATTATTGTTGTTATTATAGTTTTCGTTTAGATATTTATTTGCTTGTTCCATTGTGATTTTGATTGAACATAAACTCGGATCTATACATTTTTTTGAAAGTAAACTTTTAAACCGTGAAACAAACGTGTAAACTATTCAACCCCCCTTCTAGTTTTCACAATTGGTATCAAAGCAAGGTCACTCAAGATTTTTAAAATATGTTAATACAAATAATGTTCAAAAACGTTATTTATATTTTTCGAACCCTCAATGTTTTGATAATAATAAAATGTGAAAACGTTTATGATAAAATTAAAACGTTTATAAATTAATAATCATAAATGCTACTACCTATGATTAAACACATAAGGTATGGATAAACAAATCATTAAACATGATTAGTTATCAAGAAAATAACTTTTTCTAAATCATGATACTTCCACAAATAAAAATTTTTAAAAAATATAAAAATAAATAATTTATTAATTAAAAGAAATATTTTATTAAAAACATAAAATTTGAATTTCAAAATTTCCCCCCAAAATAGAAGGTTCCATAACAGATACAACCTTCACCACAAAAAGGACAAAAAAGGGAGCCGAGTCTAGTGGCGGCCCCCTTATATATAAGGGGCCGCCGGGACCGCCACCAGCAACGGCTACTTTTTGTCCCCTATAAATACAGGGCCACCCATTTTAAAATCAGACTTCCTCTTGTCAAAAATTTTACAGATCTCAGTTTTTATCTCTTTTCTTTCTTTCTAAACCATATCTTGATCACTAACTTACCTGATTTTTGTTTCAAGTGATTAATTCTTTCTTCCTTCTTTCTTCACCTTCTAATCAAGTGCAAGAGAAGAACAATCGTATTCTTCTACATACAAATTGTTATCAAGTGATCTTTCTCTCTTCTCTTCTTCAAGATCACAAACATTCATTAGATTTATTTTGTGTTGTTGTAATAATTGGATCAAGTGTAGATCCAAAGTTGTGTAGATTGTATAATTGGTGTGATTTTGGATTGTGGTCTAATCCAAGAGTGTAGATCTTGTGAGTGTTGAAGACTTAATGAAGTCTTAATAGGTTCGTAGCTAAGATTAAGACTCGACATATAGCTTAGTGTCGGAAAAGAAAGTAAGCGACGTGTAAACGGTTTTCTCCGCCTAAAGGGAGCTTGTTGACATAGTGAAATCTCGAGTGGAGTGCTCGGGGAGTGGAGTAGGAACGAAGAGGTGCTTCGTTGCCGAACCACTATACATTCTCGTGTCTTAGGTTGATTGTTATTTTTCATTATCTCTTTACTTATTACTTGCATTATTAGATAGTTTAGTTGTGATTCATATTGTTGGTTGATTGACATACATCTCGAATCAAACTATTTCATAAGCAAACTTTTAAAACGCTAATTAACCGGTAAAACTATTCAACCCCCCCTTCTAGTTTCTACAATTGGTATCAGAGCAAGGTCACTCAAGATTTTTAAAATATATTGTATTTTAAAGCTTGGATCGATCTATAGATTCCGACAAATATCTAGAAGGGCAATCTATGCAAAGACCACCACTTTTTGAAAGCGATAGTTTTATTTATTGGAAAAATAGATTCGAGACATATGTTAAATCAAAAGATCTAGATATTTGGCATGTTATTACCAATGGTGATTTTCAACCTATTATTCAAAATCCGGAAACCAAACTTGATGAGGTTATCCCTTTTGAAAAACAAATGGATGATCTTAAGAAAAGGCTTGCAAAAAATAATGAAGCCAAAATGGTTATTTACAACGCTTTGCCTAGAAAAGAATATGAACAAATAAATAAGAAAAAAAAAGAAAGTAAAAAAGAAAAAAAAACAAAAAAAAATGAAAAAAAGAAAAAAAAAAAAAGAAAAAGAAAGAAACAGAAAAAGAAAAGAAAAAAAAAATTTCATGTGTAATACGGCAAAACAAATTTGGAAAACTTTGTTAATCACCCATCAAGGTAATAGTCAAGTCAAAGATAATAAGATCGACATTTTGGTAAAACAATATGCAATTCGTCATTTTCGAAGACGAATCTATAGATAATGCTTTTGCTAGATTTAATACTATTATTACTAGTCTTAAAGCTCTTGATGAAGGTTATTCTAGTAAGAACTATGTAAGGAAGTTTCTTAGGGCTCTACATCCTAAATGGAGAGCAAAGGTCACGGCAATTGAAGAATCAAAAGACTTGACATCACTATCTCTTGATGAGCTCATTGGAAACCTCAAAGTCCATGAGATGATCATCAAGAAAGATTCTGAAATAGTCAAAGCAAAAGTTGAAAGAAAATCTCTTGCATTAAAGGCTAAGAAAGAATCTAGTGATGAAGAGTGTTCGACTTCCGGTAGTGAAGACGAAGAGTATGCCATGGCGGTAAGAGACTTCAAGAAATTCTTTAAGAGAAGAGGTAGATTCGTGAGACAACCTCGGAACGACAAAAAGACGTTCCAAAGAAGCCGTGATGACAAGACCGGTAAAAATGATAGAAAATGTTTTAGATGCGGCGACCCGAATCATCTTATTGGAGAATGTCCAAAACCACCGAAAGACAAGAACCAAAGAGCCTTTGTTGGAGGTTCTTGGAGTGATAGCGGTGATGAAGATGATGAGAAGCTCAAAGACGAAACATGTCTTGTAGCTCATGCATCAAGTGAGATATGCCTTGGTTCCAAAACTAAAAGGAAAAAGGAGAAAAAAAAAAATAATAAAAGAAAAACCCAAAAAAAAGACTTGGAACCCAATGAATAGATTTAATGGGATAGTGGATGCTCCAAACATATGACGGGTAACTGAAAGCTCTTCTCCACTTACAAGGCATACAATGGAGGAAATTTGTTTTGGTAGTAATGTTCGGCTGTAACATCAATTGGCAAAGAACGATATCTAATGACTCTCTCAAAAAATAGATAATGTAGAACATGTTTATAACTTAAGATTTACATGCTTTGTAATAAGGACAAATATGTAACAATAAGTGTAAAATAACTTTCTCTGAACATGGTAGTGAAATCATTAGGAATGGTAAAGTCATAGGTAGAGGTATTAGGAAGAAAGGCTTATACGTAATGAAGTTAGGAAATAAGCCTAAGGATCAAATTTGTCTAGCAACGATTGATGAAAATTCCACTTTGTGGCATAGGAGATTAGGTCACGCGAATATGCGTCTCATTCAATCGTTAGCCTCTAAAGAATTAGTTAGAAACTTACCTAGGATTAAGTTTGATCAACATTTTTGTGATGCTTGCAAAATTGGAAAACAAGCTCACGCTAGTCACAAAGCTAAGAATTTAGTCTCAACGACTAGATGCTTAGAACTTCTCCACATGGATCTTTTTGGTCCATCCGCCGTACGGAGTTACGGAGGAAACCGTTACACCTTAGTCATAGTAGATGACTACTCTAGGTATACTTAGACTATATTCCTTAAGGATAAAACCGAACCTTCGATAATTCGAAATTTTTAGAAAGAAAATCCAAAATCAACTGGATTACAATAGTGTCATAAGAACCGATCACTGTATGAGAATTTGATAATGAGTAGCAATATGAGAAATTTGTGATGCAACGTATTAACTCATAACTTCTCGGCTCCACGCACTCCTCAATCAAATGGCGTGGTTAAAAGGAAAAATAGGACACTTCAAGAAATAAGTAGAACTATGTTGAACGAACAATCATTACCCCAAAAGTTTTGGTGTAATGCCGTAGATACTTCAACATATATACTTAACCGAATTCTAATTAGACCATCCTAGGAAAAACACCTTATGAAATCTTGAGAGGTAGGAAACCTACTCTTGATTATTTTAGAGTGTTTGGAAGCAAGTGCTTCATCCTAAACACTAAAGATTACCTTACCAAGTTCGACCCAAAGTCTTACGAAGGTGTCTTTCTAGGTTACTCCCAAAATAGTAAAGCCTATATCATTCTTAATAAACACACTAGGAAAATCGAAGAATCACTCAACGTGACATTCGATGAAACTCCTCCACCTGCTAAGACATCACCCTTGGTGGATGATGACCTAGATGAAGAAGAAGCTATTAGGGAAATCGAAAAGAAAAATCTAGAAAACAATGTTGAGGATGAAACTCTAGAGATTGATGAAGTAGTCAATATAAGGACCTGGGAACCAACACTTAGAGAAATGACATAGGAAACCTTAACCAAAGACCCCTTAGACACAAGCCCAAAACCAAAGCAACTTTTATTGCTTCATTTCTACCATAGAACCTAAGAATGTAAATGAAGCCTTAGGAGATGAAAGTTGGATAGTCACCATGCAAGAAGAATTAAATTAATTCATTGCTAACGACGTTTGGGAGTTAGTTTCCACAAACCTAATATATACATTATAGAACTTAATGAGTGTATTAGAAATAAGTTAGATAGAAGGTATTGTTTCTCGAAATAAGGCTAGATTAGTTGCTCAAGGCTACAACCAACAAAGGCATCGATTTATGATGAAACTTAATCTCCGTTGCTAGACTTGAGTCGATTAGAATATTATTATCTTATGCTTGCGCCTTAGATTTTAAATTATTCCAAATGGATGTAAAAATTGCCTTCCTGAATGATTTTATCAATGAGGAGGTATATGTGGCACAACCTCCGAGATTCATTGATTTCAAAAAAACTCGAATCATGTTTTTATAAATTAAAAGAAAGCTTTATATGGTCTTAAACAAGCACCAAAGCTTGTAATGGTATGATAGATTAAAAGCTTTTTCCTTATTAAAACATGAAATATAGAAATGGAATAGGTAGATAACACCTTATTACTAAGAAGAAAATTCAAATCTCATCATTGTCAAATATATGTTGACGACAATAATTTGGTTCGACTTGTCAAGACATGTGTGATGATTTTGCCAAATCATGCATGACGATTCGAATGAGCATGATTGGGATGAACTTAACTTCTTCCTTGGAATTACAAACTAACAAATGGAAGATGGTATAATTCTTTAATCATCTAGTAAATTTCAAGAAATGCTTAAGAAATTTGGCTTAGAAGATTCTAAACCAATGAAAACCCCCATGTCCTCCGATACTAAACTCACAAAAGATGAAGAGTGTGAGTCGGTAGATAGTACCAAGTATCGTGGCATGATAGGTAGTTTACTATACCTAACGGCAAGTAGGCCCGATATCATGTTTAGTGTCTGCCTTTGTGCCCGCTTCCAAGAGGCTCCCAAAATCTCTCACCTAGAAGCGGTTAAACGTATCTTCCGATACATTAAAGGCACTACACACTTGGGATTATGGTATCCTAAGGGACCGGCATAAGAAAGCGAAGATATGCCGACCTGATCATAGCGGGAGATTATGTTGGCCCAAAGAGCACTAGCGTATTTGTACATTCGTGGGATGTTGTGTTTTGACATCTTGGTTCTCGAAGAAACAAACCGCTCTTGCTATATCCACTACCGAAGCCGAATACGTAAGCGCCGGAAAGGCATGTCAACAAGCACTATGGATGAAACAAGCTCTCATCGACTACGACGTACGACTCGACGACGTTCCCATCATGTGCGACAATAAAGGCGCGATTGACCTTAGCAAAAACCCGGTGCAACACTCTCGTACCAAACACATCGAAATTCGTCACCACTTCCTCCGTGATAATGTTCAAAAAGGACATATATCTATCAAAAAAGTACCGTCCGTCGACAACATTGCCGACATTCTCACTAAACCCCTTAAACGTGAATCGTTTAACTATCTACGTCTTGGTTTAGGAATGATGGAAACACATTCCATAAATCATATTAAGTACGCATCTCTTTCTTCTGTCTCAATTCTAGTCCGTGTTCCATTCCGTGTCGTGACAACTTAAATACTTCATCCGAAGTACTTTAAACACATTTAAATTGCGAAATGCAAGTTAAATTGTCACTCCTCCTAGTCAAATTTTTGTCAAAACAAAGTCAGAAATCACTGCCTGCGGGCGGCCCCCTTATATATAAGGGACCGCCAGGAGATATGGGACCGCCATCAGAGAAAACAAAATATGTACACCTGAAACCAAAATTTTCAAAACACAAAAACAAACACCCCCTTACCAGCGGCCATTGACGAACACAACTCCAAATCCACCAAAAACTCAAAATCGACCATTAAAACTTAAATGAAGATCAAATCAACATCAATAATCATTCCTAACATCTCTAAGATCATCAATCGTAAGTCATTTCAACAATTTCTTTCATTTTGAGTCTAGGGTTCATGATGAACACCAAAAATTGAAATTGGGTATTTTTCATTTTTATTTCAAATTTGTTCAATTAAAACCACTAGGATACAATGTATAACTAAAAAGCGTCCGTAGATATAGGATTTGCATACATTGATAGGGTTGTCGGGCAAACTATATTCTTTTAACCAAAACCCCAATTTCATTTTACAAAATCACTCACGTTAGGAACACAATAAAATTGTTGTTTTGCATTGTTAATACAACCCAAAAACGTTTTCAAATACATGCATAGTGATCTCATCAACCATTTTGAGATACATAATTCATATGTATTTTTCAACTTGTTTGGTTGAGCAAAATCAAACTAAGGAGCATTTGGATTAACTCTTAGGATTTTATATTTAGGTCAAGTTAATCGCAACTCTACATTTGTTGCATATAGGCACACACTAGCTCATCTTTGCTTAACATTTCTTTTAAACCATGTTGATTTATAACTCTTCTTATTAGGGAAAAATGCCTAGCAAATATGCCGAGGACTATAAAAGAAAACGGTCCATACATCCCAGAATTTCACACTAATATAGCCAAATCATCCCTAAAACAAATATTTCACAAACCTTGAAAAATGACTTATCCATGAGGGTCGGGTGGTTTATGTGATTTCACAAATCTAAATTATGTGCGGTCCTTTGTTTTGTGTCTAATCACTTTGAGTGTCTCGTTGACATCCAATGAACAAATTGACCTCGTTTTATTCTTGATTCTATAGTCAATTTCGTCTCTCCTATAATGAAGATGGGGAAATTTTGTTGAATTCATGTTCCAAGACCAAATACTAACTCTTTTTTCTCTTGAAGAGTTCGCTGAAATTCTAGGGTACCATGCAAGGCACATGTGTTGTTCACCGACCAATGGGCTCTTCTATAATTAGCGAACGGTACTTCCCGGAGATGGTTCATACCAAACATTTCTTCCATCTCTGGAGGATAAATTTACCCTTGTCCGTATCGACCGTGAAGGCCTGTCCACTCGTGTTCGTCACAAGAAGGACATTCATGTTATTAGAATACAATCTTACTCGTGAAATGACCCAACTTCAAAGACAATCGAAACCATTCATGAGAAAATTTTTCGGGCTAGGGAAATAGGGAATCATGTGCCGGCTTGTCTATGCCTCATGATTTACTGCATTGCCAATTCTTGAACTTCAATCTAGCCTTACTTTATGGCTAAGAGAATGGAATGGGTATCTAGACAATCAAACCTCATTCTTCCTTATGGTATATTATTTGGCCTAAATTCACACCCATGATCCTCAAGTGAAAATCCTGAATTACAAAATCCTTCCTATGTCTTGTACGATCGTGTCATGGAACCTCTTTCCTCTTCCCAAGAGCGAAAGCCTAGAAGGGACCGTGGCACGAGAAAAGGTCGTACCTCTACTTCTTTAACTCCCGCCTTCGGTGAACCATCTTCATCTCATCCCACAAATGATGAGAAGGATGTTTGATTCACAATGAAGGTTACCTCGCATGCAAGTACTCCCTTCCCCCGTTAGTTTTATGATAACTCCCCATACAATCAAGTTCTCAATTCGATTAAAATCCACCTAATATTGATCCTCATCTTGAACCATTCTACACCCGCCAAACCGAAATCATCAACCGTCAAGTCCAAATACGAGATGAGCATCGTGGTGGAGTAAGGTTAATCGGAAAAAGTCTTCGAAGGTTGTGGAGGAACTTAAAGAAGTGAGATATGAGGAAATCTCTTTAAGACATTATTATCTATATTATGTTAGGTTAAGTTTATGTTGTGATGTAATTTTATGATTATGTATGCTTGTATTCTCATATATTGTCCTTGTGACTATATATGGTTTCTTTATGCATTTGAATGAACTTTAGTTATGCTTCTAAATGTGTGGATTGAATCCTTAAGATATTTGTCATGCTATGGTTGTTTGCTCTTGTACCTCTAATCTTGTTTTGTAGCAAACAAATTATCGTAAGATTGATCCCTTGGTGCCCCGAACAAGAGGGAGCTTACATCAAGGGGGAGTCTTTAATCGTCGCCGTCTTTCTCTCTACTCAACTCGACGATCAACCTTTTTGGATTCGACAAAAAGGGGGAGAAGTAGAATTAAACTCATAATAATTTATAACTTTTAAATTTTAATACTAATGAGTTATATTTGTCTTCATCACAAAGGGAAGATGTATATACAAATAATGTCAAAAACGTATTTATATTTTTAGACCACTCATGTTTTGATAAAAAAAATTGAAAACGTTTATGATAACAATCAAACGTTTATAATAAAAATCATAAAATTCTATTTCTATGATTAATCACTTAAGGTATGGATAAACAAATCATTAAACATGTTTAGTGATCAAGAAATAACTTTTTTTCTTAAATCTTATACTTCCACAAAAATGCATTTTAATATAAATAACAAATTAATTATTAATTAAAACGAAATGTTTTATTAAAACATAAAATTTGAATTTCAATTTTCCCTCAAAATGAAGGATCCATAACAGATCAACATTCACCCACAAAAGGACAAAAAGAGAGCGCGTTTAGTGCGGGCCCCTTTATATATAAAGGGTCGCCGAGACCGCCACCAAGCACGGCTACTTTTTTATCCCTTTATAAATCCTGGGAATCACCCATTCAAAATCAGACTTCCTCTTGCCAAAAATTCTATCAGATCTAGTTTTATCTCTTCTTCCTTTCTTTCTAAAACACATATCTTGATCACTAACATACCTTGATTTTGTTTAAGTGATTAATTCTTCTTCCTAATATCTCACCTTCTAATCAAGTGCAAGAGAAGAACAATCGTATTCTTCTACATACGAATTGTTATCAAGTGATCTTTCTCTCTTCTCTTCTTCAATCACAAACATTCATTAGATTTATTTTGTGTTGTTGTAATTAATTGGATCAAGTGTAGATCCAAGTGTGTAGATTGTATATTGGTGTGATTTGGATTGTGTGTCAATCCAAGAGTGTAGATCTTGTGAGTGTTTGAAGACTTAGTGAAGTCTTAGATTGGTTCTAGCTAAGATTAGGACTCGACATATACGATGTCGGAAAAGAAAAGTAAGCGCGTGTAAACGTTTTTTCTCCGCCTAAAGGACTTGTTGACGATAGTGAAATCTCGAGTGGGAGTGCTCGGGGAGTGGAGTAGGAACGAAGAGGTGCTTCGGTTGCCGGAACCACTATAAATCTCGGTGTCTTGGTTTGATCGTTTCTTTCTTTATCTCTTTACTTATTACTTGCATTAGATAGATTAGTATCTAGTTATGATTCATATGTTGGATGATTGACATACATCCGAGAATCAAACTATGTCAAAAGCAAACTTTAAAACGCTAATTAACCGGGGTAAAAACTTATTCAACCCCCCCCCCCCCTTCTAGTTTCTATAAAATATATTGTATTTTAAAGCTTAGATCGATCAATGGATTCTGACAAATATCTAGGAGGGCAATCTATGCAAAGACCACCACTTCTTGAAAGCCGAATATTTTATTTATATGAAAAATAATCAGACATATGTTAAAGCAAAAGATCTAGATTTTTTCATGTTTTTACCAATGTGATTTTTCAACCTATTGTACCAAATCCGGAAACCAAATTAGATATGTTATCCCTTTTTGAAAAACAACACAGATGATCTCAAAAAGAGACTGCGAAAAAAAATGAAGCAAAATGGTTTATTGACAATACGCCCCGCCTGCGGCACAATGACCTCCCAGGCCCTCTCCCCCCACCCTCCGCCCCCTGCCCACGGCGCAAGGTGCTTTGCCAAGAAAAGAATATAAAAGAGAATTTTATGTGTAACATGGCAGAAAAAAAAAAAAAGAAGAAATTTGGAAAACTTTGATTAATCACCCATCAGAGGAAATGCCAAGTCAAAGATAATAGAGATCGACCTTTAGTTCCACAATATGGAACAATTTCTTCATTTCTAACGACGATCTTAGATAAGCTTTTGCTAGATTTAAATACTATTAAATTACTAGTCTTAAAGCTTCTTGATAAGGTTATTCTAGTAAGAACTACTTAGGAAGTTTCTTAGGGCTCTACATCCTAAATGAAGAGCAAGGTCACGGCGATTGAGAGTCGAAAGACTTATCAGTCACTATCTCATGGAGAACTTATCGGACCTCAAGTTTTCGAAATGATCATCAAGAAAGATTCCGAAATAGTCAAAGCAAAAGTTGAAAGGAAAATCGTATTACTTTAAAGGCTAAGAAAGAAATCTAGTGATGAAGAGTGTATTCGAACTTCCGGTAGTGAAGACGCAGAGTACGCCATGGGCTGTAAGAGACTTTAAGAAGTTACTTTAAAAAAAGAGTAGATTCGTAAGGCAACCTCGGAACGACAAAAAGAACGTTCCAAAGAAATTCCGTCTGATAGACAAGAACGGTAACAAGTTTTGAAGAAAATGCTTTAGAATGCGGCGATCCGAATCATCTAATGGAGAATGACCAAAACAACCAAAGAAATAAGAACCAAAGAGCTTTTGTCGAGTGCTCTTGAGCGATAGCGGTAAAGAAATGATTGAGAAGGTCAAAGATGAAACGTGTCCCCTTGTAGCCATGTCATCAGAGAGGTATGATTCCGAATCCTCCTACTTATGATAAAAAATCACATTGATGATTTAGCATTTAGAAATGAAGATGATAAATTATGCATAAATGAGTCTAAGATAAATCACAAGAACAAAAGTTAAAATCTACTAGAAATAGACTAGAAAATGAGCTTAGAAAATAAAAGATAAATTGCCATACTCGAGAAAAACAAGGGAGATGATCTCGATTGGTAAAGTGTCCATGCACTTAAATATTAAGAAATGAAAAGCTCAAAGACATGATTCCACCTAGATTAAACAAATTTGAAAAAAAGAAAGAGGTACACATTGGCTTAAAATAAATGTTAAGTAATTCAAAAACCCTCCGTGATAAATTAAGGTTTTAGGGATTTAATTCAATTGAAGCATCATCTAGTGGAACTCGAGGAATAACATTAGTAAAAGCTCAGAAAAAGGCGTCTTCTGATGGAGGTCCATAAATATGAGGCGCCCCCAAAAAAGACCAGGCGCCCCCAAAATAATTCTGGTACCGCCACCAAGGCAAGGCCTGTGGATCTGAAAAACTTTGTACATTTCAAAAAATCCATTTTGGGTCCTAGACCAAAACACATAATTGTAAACAAAGCCAAAGTTCCCGTTGCTAGTGACAATGAAGTTAAACAATTCTATAAGCCATTGTCAAAACCCGAAGTTGGATTTTCGAAACCAAACTTTAGGTCAAAAACTCCACCTCCTAGAAAAGTTAATAATAATTATCCTCGTTCTAAAATAACGCAACCAAGAAGACATGTTGGTCGACAAAACCAACCTCATGGCTTCCCGTAACTTGGAACAATTTCCACGTCAAAGTTACATGCCATGGGAAATGTGTCTTCCATTCTTACATCCTAACCAATTGCATCAAATGCAAGGGATGTTTGGCACTAACAACTTTAGACCCATGAGATATTGGGGACCAAATGTTTGAGTTATTGTCTTATATAAATAGATATGCCTTGGAGTCAACTTGGAGCCCAACGAACGGATCAAGGATAACGGATGATCTAAACATATGATGGGCAACCGAAAGCTCTTCTCTACTTACAAGGCATACAATGGAGGTAACGTCATTTTTGGAAGTTATTTTCGCGGTAACATCATTGGCAAATGTACGATTTTTAATGACTATCTCAAAATATATAATGTAGAACATGTTGATAACTTATGTTTAATTTGTAAGTAAACGGACAAAAATTGTTGGACAATAAGTTGTAGAGTAACTTTCTATGAACAGGACAGTGAAATCACTAAGGACGTAAGTCAGTAGGTAGAGGTATTAGGAAAAGAGCTTATATGTGATTAAAATTACTAAATGAAGCCAAAGGATCAAATTTGTCTAACAACGATTGATGAAAATTCCACCATGTGGCATAGGAGATTAGGTACGCAAATATGCGTCTCATTCAATCGTTGGCCTCTAAGGAATTAGTTAGAAACCTACCTAAGCTTAAGTTTGATCAACATTTTTTGATGCTTGATAAATAAGGCAAAACAAGCTCACGCTAGTCCACCAAGCTAAGAAGTATCTCAACGACTAGATGCTTACAACTCTCCATATGGATCTCTTCGGTCCATCCGCCACGGAGTTTACGGAGGAAACGTTACACTCTAGTCATAGAAGATGACTAACTCTAGTTAAAGCTTGGACTAGATTTCTTAGGAATAAAAGCGCGAAGCTTTCGATCAATTTGAAATAGTAATTAGTAAAATCCAAAACCAATTAGGTTGTTCAATAGTGTCAATAAGAACCGACCACGGTAGAGAATTTGATAATGAGGTGCAATTTGGAGAATTTTGTAATGCCAACGGTATTACACATAACTTCTCGGCTCCACGCACTCCTCAATCAAATGGCGTGGTCGAAAGGAAAAATAGGACACTTCAAGAAATGAGTAGGACTATGTTGAATGAGCAATCGTTACCACAAAAGGTTTGGTGTAACGTTGTAGATACTTCAACATACATTCTCAGCCGAATTCTCATTAGAGCCATTCTAGGAAAAACACCTTATGAACTCTTAAGAGGTAGAAAACCTACGCTAGATTATTTTAGAGTGTTTGGAAGCAAGTGCTTTATTTTGAACACAAAAGACTACCTTACCAAGTTTGACCCAAAGTCATACGAAGGTGTCTTTTTAGGTTATTCTCAAAATAGTAAAGCCTACATCATCCTAAACAAACACACTAGGAAAGTCAAAGAATCACTTAACGTGACATTCGATGAAACTCCTCCACCCTCTAAGACATCACCCTTGGTGGATGATGACTTAGATGAAGAAGAAGCAATTAAGGTCACCGAAAAGAAAAACCTAGAAAACGACATTGTGGATGAAACTTTAGAGATCGATGAAATAGTCAACATTAAGGAATCTAGGAACCATCCATTAGAAAATGTCATAGGAAACCTTAACCAAAGAACCCTAGTTTCACAAAGCCCAAAACCAAAGTAATTTCTTTTTGTTTAATATCAACTATAGAACCTAAGATGTGAATGAAGCAGTTAGGAGATGAAAGTTGGATATTCCGCCATGCAATGAAGAATTAAATCCAGAATTCGTTGCTAATGACATTTGGGAGTTAGTTTTCTCAACCTAGGAATAGTGACAATACATAGGAACTAAGAGGGTATGTTAAAATAAGATTAGAAGAGAACGTATTGTTTCTCGAAATAAGGCTACGTTAGTTGCTCAAGGCTCAACCACAAGAGGGCATCGATAATAGATGAAACTTATGCCCTGGTTGCTAGACTGAGTCCATTGAGAATATTCGTGTGCCTTAGGATTTTAAACTAATCCCAAATGATGTAAAAAGTGCATTCCCTAAACTGTTTATCAATGAGGATGTATACGTGTCACAACCTCCGGGATTCATTGATTTCGAAAAACCGGATCATGTTTATAAATTAAAGAAAGCTTTATATGGTCTTAAACAAGCACACAAATCTTGGTATGATAGATTAAAAGCTTTTCTTATTAAACATGAATATTAAATGGGAATGGTAGATAACACTCTTTTTACTAAGAAGAAAAGTTCAAATCTCATCGTTGTTCAAATATATGTCGATGACATTATATTCGGTTCGACTGTCAAGACAGTTGATAATTTGCCAAAATCATGCATGACGAGTTCGAGATGAGCATGATTTTGAACTTAACTTCTTACATAGATACAAAAACACGAGCAACCACTCTATAGAAAGATGGTATCTTCTTTAATCAATCTAAATATATTAAAGAAATGCTTAAGAAATTTGGTCTAGAAGATTCTAAACAATTAAAAACCCTCATTGTCCTGCTGAAACTAAACTCACAAAAGGGAAGAGTTTTGAGTCGTAGATAGTATCAAAGTACGAGGCATGATAGTAGTTTTATTATACCTAACGGCAAGTAGGCCCAATATCATGTTTAGTGTCTGCCTTTGTGCTCGCTTCTAAGAGGCTCCCAAAACCTCTCACCTTGAAGCGGTTAAGCGTATCTTCCGATACATTAAAGGCACTACGCACTTAGGATTATGGTATCCTAAGGGGACCGACATAGAAACCGTAGTATATGCCGACTCTGATCATGCGGGAGATTATGTGGACCGAAAGAGCACTAGTGGTATTTGTACGTTTGTAGGATGTTGTTTACCATCTTTGGTTCTCGAAGAAACAAACTGCTCTTGCTATAACCCACTACCGAAGCCAATAACGTAAGCGCCGAAAGCCATGTCCAACAGCACTTGGATGAAACAAGCTCTTATTGACTACGACGTACGACTCAACGACGTTCCCATCATGTGCAACAACAAAGGCGCGATTAACCTTAGTAAAAACCCGGTGCAACAGTCTCGTACCAAACACATCGAAATACGTCACTACTTTCTTCGTGATAATGTCCAGAAAGGACATATCTCAATCGAAAAAGTGTCTTACGTCGACAACATCGCCGACATTCTTACTAAACCCCTTAAACGTGAATCGTTTAACTATCTACGTCTTGGTTTAGGAATGATGGAACACATTCCATAAACCTTATGTGTCCGCTTCTCCTTCTTCTAGTTTCGATTCTAGTCCGTGTTCCACTCCGTGTCGTGACAACTTGAATACTTCATCCGAAGTACTTTAAGTATTTTTAATTCGCGAAATGCAAATTAAATTGTCACTCCTATTTGTTAAATTTTTGTCAAAAACTCAAGTCCAATACCCTTTACTGAGGGCGGCTATCATATAGGCGGCCCCCCAATATATTTAGGACCGCCAGGAGATATGAGACCGCCATCAGCAGACCATAATAAGGAACACTTAAACAAAAAATTTCAAAACACAAAAACAAACACTCCTTTATTTGCTGCCATTGACGAACACGACTCAAAACCCACCAAAACTCAAATTCAACCATTAAAACATCAATTGAAGATCAAATCAACACTAATAATCAATCCTAATATCACAAAGATCATCAATTGTAAGTCATTTCATCTATTTTCTTTCAATTTGAGTCTAGGGTTCATGATGAACACCAAAAATTGAAATTGGGGATTTTCATGTTTTCTTTCAATTTTGTACAATTAAGACAACTAGGATACAATGTATAACTAATATGCTTCCCGTAGATATAGGATTTGTATACATTAGTGAATGTGTTGAAAAATTGATTTCGAACCAAAACCTCAATTTTATTTTCAAATCACTCACGTTAGGAACATAATAAAATTGTTGTTGTGCATTGTTAATCCAATACAAAAACGTTTTCAAACACATGCATAATGATCTCATGAACAAATTTCGAGATACATAATTCATATGTATTTTTTGACTTGTTTGGATGAGCAAAATCAAATTAAGGAGCGTTTGGATTAACTCTTAGGATTTTATGTTTAGGATCAGTTATCGTTTCTATCCACATGTTACAGTTAGGGCACACACTAAGACCACAAACTAAAAACTTACAAATACAAGTATAAGCAATTAAAATATAATTTTATTTATGTCATTTTAGGTAACAATGCCTCGAGTTACCGGACTTGATCATCAAAAGACACGAAACTACATACCTCTCATATCAAATGAATTTAATCAACCCTTACTAAACACAATGGCAAACCTTGAAAAATGATACTTTCATGAGGGAAGGGTTGTGAGTCAAAATTTTGAAAATATGAGTCATATTCGTCCAAGTTTGAGTCAATCGGTTTTGATTGTTTGTTAAACATTAACGAACAAATTGTACCTCGTTTTGTTCTCGAGTTCTATAGTCAACTCACTTTTACCTTTAATCCCGAGGGTCACTTCGTTGTCAACTTTGTCATTCAAAACAAGTCATTTTCTCTCACACTTTGGGGAAAATTTGGCAATTCTAAAAATCCCCTTCAAAGGTCAAGCCTCCCACACCGACATGTGGTCACTCGATCACTTGTCAATAAGTGTTATGAGTAAAGGTCGTTATAAGACCACTCCTCCTTCTCCACGTGTCATCAAGTCTTTTATTCAAATCCCTCGACAAGGTCAAGAAACTCGTACCAAAATAAGAAACCATTATCGTAGGTGATAACGAAATCCTAACTCGCGAGATTCATACTCATATGAAACCTTGGGTTGACATTATTCATGAAAACGCCATTTGTCTAGGAGGATATGGAGATCATATCTCCGCTTGTCTTTGTCACATGCTTTATTGTATTGAGACCTCTACTCCTTACAATCTAGCATTTTTCATTCTCAAAAGAATGGAAAAGACTCGAAGCAAACCAAAGAAACTTTTACCTTATGGAATGCTTTAGACCTAGATTTTTCAAGCATAATGTGTCCATCTCTCCTGAGCTAGCAATCCGAATCATGACCTACGCACATGATCGAGCCATGAATCCGCTCGCTCCTCATTATGAGCGAAAGACGCGAGCGGATTGAGGCAAGAAAAGACCTCGTTAGTCAAATGCTAGCTCTTCCTCCACCACTCAAAATCATCCCTCTTCATCTCTTTCACTAGACGCCATAGTTGATGAAAATGATGATGACTCATTTTCTTCCAACTCGTCCTCCTCACCTTCCCAAAATGTCTCTTCTTCATCTAATGTTGTCCCTAGAGTCACTCAAAACCCTCCTCATGAAAGTCATTACTTGAATACCCATCTTTCCGAAACTCTATTAACTCTCAAACACAATAAATAGAGATGCTCACCGGGAAGGGATACGGTCAATTGGAAAGCTCTCAAGAACATGAATGGGTGAAACGAAAATGAACGTGTTTGCAAAACTACGATGAACCTAATAATATATTATTATAACATCACTCTGTTTAATACATGATAATTTCTCTATATTAGGACTAGGAGTAGCACATTTTATTGCATTTGACTTTTAATAATCTTCTTAACATTCTATAACTTTCTATGACTATAATAATAAATGATTATAACATGTAGAAGACATGCAACTTCTTGCTAAATGGAGTTGTAATGTTAGAATAGAACTTCATATTATTGCTTGAACTAGTTGATTCTTGAATATTGGTAAAAGCCAAAATCAATGGACTTAAGAAAAAGAGAAAACTAGAAATCTTCCTGCCTCCAAAAAACGACCCCCTTATATACCCGCGCACCCCAATAACTATTTTGGACTGCTGGTGGATATGGGTACCTGTCCACCAAGGACGGGACAAAGAAAAATTTCGAGTTTACTTCTTTTTTTGTATCTTGACCCTCCTACCTACATCCTCAAGCTGTCATTTCCCAGATTGGCTAAACCATATTTGGCATTCTCTTCTTCCTAAACCATGCTTTGCCACTTTATCCAATCTTTCTCATTATTTAATCACCCAACTTTCATACTTCGCCACCATCTTCATCTCCTTCAAATCTCTCTTCTTCTTTATCAATGTCTTGCTCAAACCACCATTCTAACTTCTCTAGAAAACCAAGGATGTCGATTAGACAAGTATGGAAACGCAAAACATCCACTCCAAAATCATCACCTCCTTCCCAAAATGACTCACCTCCTCTTCCTCCAAGAGTCTACTTACAATCTCCTTCACCACCATCTTACAATCCCTTAAGAGATCAAATGATTAACCAACTCCACCAACATTTCCACCATCTCTATGCGAACTTCATACCAATAATCTAATCCCTCATGCCTTACATATTGCGACCACCTGTCACGCCACCACCACCACAATTCATGCCTCTTTCCTCATGCTCAAGTTGAATTTTACTCAAGTTTTTATCATTGTTGCAAGTTTTCTAGACACCAATCCCATTCTTTTAGAAATGAAATCAACTTCATTCACTATCTCCTAACCCGTCCCATCCCTCCAACCCGTATCCCTCCAAATCATGGTTCACCAACCTCCTCTTTAATTAATCATTCCTACATGATTAATCTTCCTAAATAATTGCTCTCTTATCTTTTGATTATGGCATCTTCTACCTTTCAAGAATCAACTAGTGTAGATCTATGTCTTATTATGTCTTTATGATTATCTACTTTTCCTATTGTATGATGTCAATGACAAATGTTGTATGAATGTATCTTAGCTCTTATTAAGATCTAGTTTTTAAATTTTATGTTGAATGTATTAGTTGGATGTGCTAGTGTATGAGTTTCTTGTTGGTTGAATGAAACTCTTCTTTTGTTAAATTGAATACAATGTGTTAACTTGAAAGATATTTGTCTTGCACTTGTACTTCTAACCTTGTTTTGTAGCACACAATTTTCGTAAGATCGATCCCTTGGTGCCCCGAACAAGGGGGAGCACACATCAAGGGGGAGTCTTGATATCGTCGATTTCTTTCTTCCTTCGACAACTCGACGATCATTCTTTTTGAATTCGACAACTTGACGATCATTCATTTAATAATTTGACATCTTTAATTTTATTTAAAATGAGTTTATATTTTGTCATCATCAAAAAGGGGGAGATTGTTAATACAAATAATGTCTAAAAACGTTATTTATATTTTTCGACCTCTCAACGTTTTGATAATAACAAAATGTAAAAACGTTTACAATAAAAATAAACGTTTACAAATTATCAAATGTAAAATTCCATTTCTAAGATTAGTGATCACTTAAGGTATGAACAAACAAAATAATTAAGCATGATTAGTGATCAAGAAAATATTTTTCTCTTAATCCTCACTTTTAATTCTACGCAAGTATATTTTTCTCAAAAATACATTTACAAAATATTTCTAATTAAAAGAAAAGTTTTATTAAAAACTTAAAATTTGAAATTCAAATTTCCCCCAAAATGGAAAGGTTCCATAACAGATACAACCTTCACCACAAAAAGACAAAAAAAGGAGCGGAGTCTAGTGGCGGCCCCCTTATAGGCCTGGCGGCACGACCCCTTATATATAAAGGACCGTCGGGACCGCCACTAGATGACCGTTGGGATTCTCTGCCTATAAATACTGCTCTATTCCCAGCAGAAAATTATTCCTCTTGCAACGAAAATTTTTCAGATCTTTTCTTTCTCTCAATAAAACTCTTGATCACTAACATACTTAGATCTTGTTTCAAGTGATCTAATCTCTTCTTCTCATCTCTTCCCTCTCATTCAAGTGCAAGAGAAAAACACTCGTATTCGTCAAGAAACGAAGTGTTAATTAGTGATCTTTTCCTTTTTCTTCTAAATACCAAAACCTCTATTCTGTATTTATCTGTGTATTTGTATGAATTCAGAATTGTGTAGATCCGATAGTGTAGAACTTGTGAGTTGTAATATCTTGTGAAGTGGTAGATTGGTTCTAGCTAAGATTAGGACTCGACATTTAGCTTAGTGTCGGAAAATAACGTAAGCGACGTGTAAACGGTTTTCTTCGCCTAAAGGGAGCTTGTTGACATAGTGGGATCTCGAGTCGGATACTCGGGGAGTTGTAACATTTCATATTTTCAGGTCATTTACGACGCTATTTAATTCACTATTTATTTAGTCTCGTACGCGTTTACTTTTATTTTTAACCGTTAAGATAAATCGTGTAAACTAAAAAAAATTCATTCAACGTAAGCGGACACCGAACAAATAAAAGTTTACGTCAAGCAAGCATTATATTATTTTTACGAAAGTAATAATTAACTTTTTATATTTCATTTTTATTTGTTACATAACACGTTTAAGTCTCGCGATGAATTACATTTAGGCATTCCCGGGAGCATCATTACCTAATTAAACTTATTCATCCCATGTGCTATCAAGACAACAAATTGTGCCTCCTTTTTCTCCCTTAAAACACGGCAGCCCCAAGGGGACAATAGGAACCCAAATTTACTCTTAGACTTCCTATTACCAACATGTATACATGGAGCTAGTTTGACTACTTTCCTAATAGTAAACAAGACTTTCTTTTAGTAAATATGGAAGTGTATACTAGTCTTGCACATACAACATATACTAACAAAAAACTCAAACTATTCTCTTTGTTCTTTTCTCTCCAACCCACGGCACCCCTAAAACCCCAAGAAACAATTCATAATCTTTTATTTTGCAAACATACAAGTAATCTAGGATCATATTTAAGATGTTACAAGAAGGTTTGGAAGCTTGATTTGGTATTTAAAAAAAGGGTTAGACAAGGAAGGTTACAAGTTAGGGTTTTCGACTTGTGGTTGTAGTTTCATTGGGAGTATTTGATCTTGTTTTCTTCAAATTCACTTCTAAGGTCTTCTAAAACTCCTACTATTTAATACTTCATTTGCATAAATTTTTCTTTGGTTTACTTTCACATTAACCCTGTTATCACACTTGGGATTTTATTTCATGTTTATACAAATGAAATTGGATATATTATCATAATGACATAAATATTGAACAATCATTTTGGACATGACTAGGAGGACTCTAAGTATGTAAAACAACTTGTTACAAGGTTACATAGAAGGTTTGTACAAAAATAAACAAGTTATAAATTTATAAAACACATTTTATAAATTATAAAACCTAAGGGGCTGTTTTGAAACTTTCTGTTAAGATCCGAATTTTTATAAATTCAGGCCATGTTGTTATATGATAGTACATTTCACAAGGATCGTAAGCATATAAAGAACGCTAAAAACGGAGTTAAAACGAGTAAGATACGACGTTTCAAAGATTCGACATTATATATACAAAAGCTGTGAAACTGTGTACGTTTCAGCAGCCGCTGAAGCTCACTTTCGAGGGCCTTCGGGTCTGATTGAGCCGAAGTGTAAAACTACAAAGTTGTTCGGAACGACATTTTACATAAACCTGCCAATTTTCATAATTTTTGGATGTATAGTTTGTAAACTAGACACTTTTCCTGACATGAATAGTGTTGGTTCGTTTTAAATAAAAATGTTGCGAAACATTTTAGAATCACTTATATAATATTTATTCGTGTTTTTAACTTTATGAATATTATTTAGCAAAACGATTAAACTACTTATACGATAACATTATACGAATAATAAAAACGTTAAATCAAGTATTTTTAACAAAATAAATAAATTATTGGACAAGTATACTATTTTTGCAAGTACGAATACATGGACATTTATTTTTCAAGATACAAATTTATAGTGTCCAAAAAAAATAAAAAAAAAAAAAAAAAAAAAAAAAAAAAAAAAAAAAATTTATAAATTAAAACAAAGATTTTAGGTTTTGTGATGATAAACGCTAATAACTTGTGATGCCGCATTATATTAAACGCATTATACTCATACAACCTATATTCAATTAGGATGCATTCGGACTTGTTCGTGACGTTTTCACTTATTTAATATTCACTATCCGTTCATTCACTTGAGGTGAGTTCATAGCCCCATTTCTATCTATTTGTTTTACAAACTCTACGGGGTGAAATTACATGCTTGTTTACTACGACACAAGTGTTTTAACTGTATGTTAAACCAGATTATTGCCTGAATATTATTGCCTAAGTTACCACATTGCCATCTAAGTCCCTACCATATCATGAACCGTCAATTGCTATTATAGTGAGCGCTAGTGTTGTGGATAGATCTATCGGGACTAACAATCCCCACCTGGAATTTCTGGTCACAAGTTGATCATGGTGCATTTAACATTTAGAGGAACTTGTAGGCTGTTTTGGCAGACACCCTACCTTATTTAGGCACAGACAGTTAAGGCTTCGGGGTCATGAGCTTAGTGCAATAATAAATGTTTTGGACAACTGAATTTGTTTCATAGTCTACTTTCACTTAAATCTTGTGGTCCACTTTTTACTTGATAAACCTATGAATTCACTCAACCGTTGTGTTGACCTTTAGCATGTTTAATTTCAGGTCCTAAGGTATAAGCTTGGATGGGAGTCGTGACGGATATCAATGAAGATGGATTCTGTGTTTACTTAAATTCGATGCAACTTTATCTTTTAAAAACTTATGTCATCTTTTGGGATTATGAAGCTTTTGTTCAAAAGAACGTATGTAGTATGTTTATGACTTTTTTAAAATTTTGGGACCATAACTGAAAACTCTGATATTTTATAATGCATCGAATGTACTTATTTAAAACGTCTCTTTGAGGTCGTTTCCTATATCTTGATTGTTGTACTTTGACGTAGCACCCCATTGTTACCATTCCGCTGCTACCAGATTTTGGGGGTGTTACAGGAGTGGAGTAGGGCGATTGTCTTAAAATAATTATCCACTTTTAAAAATAATAGTTGAATTTGATTAAAAACAGAAAAGAAAACACTAATTAATTATCAAAGGGTAAAAAAATTTCTTTCGTAGAAACCAAATCAGTAATTAACGCATTTTTTTAAACTGTGTATTTCTTATTCGTGGATAATATAATTTTAAAACGAAGAGATTATCATCTAGTCCATGCAAACATATCTCATTTATTATTGAATTTGCAATAATAACAAAATTCCCCTTTTCCTAATTTACTTGAAAAAAATCTGTTATTTGAGCCTTTATACTTTGATATCAAGAACAACAAGCCCTTATGGAATCTGGTTTTACCAACATTTTACTACACTTGAAATAGTATACTTTTCAGTGCGTTTTAGTTTAAAAATCAGTAATTCTAGTTATTTAAAATTAAAAATTTTAAAAGGGAAAAGCAATAAAATACCTACTTACTTTCAAATTCGTCCTGACTTGACACACGTACTATTTTTCGTCCTACCTACACCAACGTACTTTCAAATATTTTTTTCAATATCACCCATATGAGTTATAACCATAATATAACCTTAAAATGACTATATTACCTTTTTCTTCTTAAAAACTAATCACATAAAATAATTTAAAATGTTTTTTATGTTATTATATGTAAAGAATTTAAATTTTTTTTACAAATTTAAAAAAAATCGTACTTTTAAAATTCTTAATTTAAAAAAAATCATACTTTTTAAGTTTAAAAAAATAAATTTATGTTGTTATTCGTTAAAAAATTTAAAAAATTATTAAAAAATTTCGTGCTTTTTAAAATCTTAATTTTTAAAAATAAATTTAAATCTTTTTTCGTACTTTTTATATTTAAAAAAATATTTTTTACGTTATTTTTCGTAAAAAATTTAATTTTTTTTAAAAATTTTGGGTACTTTTTAAAATCTTAATTTTTTTAAATATATTTGTTAGATATTAGAAAAAGACTCGGTCACCCCATGTATTTTACCTTTTATTGTTGCTCGTAGTTAAGTAGTTAATGTATAACATTCGGTAATGGGTCGGGTATTAAACCCAATGTGTAAGCCCACTACCTAGGCCTTATGGCCGGTTTTATTGTAACCATATAAGCCTCTTCCATGCCATGGAAGAGGTGGGTTAGTCATTTACATAATACAAGTTTATTTTCTCTCACTAGAAAGTTCTCTCTCACTTTCTCTCTCTAGAACTTGGCTAATCCAGTAGTCATTCGATTGTGTTATGATTTCCAATATCCTACAATTAGTATCAGAGCACATGGGATGATTAGCTAGATTGTGTGTGTGTTTTCTTGGTTAATTTTGATCAAAAGTTTGGTTTTTGAAGGTTTATAGTCTTGTTCTTGGTTTTCTTTGATCTTGACGTTTGTGATGTTAAAGTTTATGTTTTTATAGTTGCTATAGCCTTCTAGTACCAAGTTGTGCAAAAGAAACCAGGCAAAAACGTTCAAAAGGGTGATTTTTAGGTGTTTTTAGGTGAAAAACCAAAATTTTCATTCTAGCGAGTTAGGAGTCACTGTTTGAAGATCTTCGTAACCAGTTACGGTATTGTACTGGCGAGTTGTCAGCATAGTACACTGTGTGTCAGAAAGTACTGTGTCAGCGAGTTGTCGTCTTGTGCAGGTAGCGAGTTGAAGACTAGCGAGTACAGGTTTTTTGAAGATCTTTATACTAGCGAGTTATGAACAGGAACTATGTCAGTTTAATTTCTTGCTAGCGAGTTGTCAACTCTCTTCCAGCGAGTTACATATAGCGAGTTACAAGTTAATTGAAAACAATTTTTCTAGCGACTTGTGAACAGGAACTCTGTCCATTTAATTTCTTACTAGTAAGTTGTCAAGTCTCTTTCAGCGAGTTACATCCAGCGAGTTACAGGGCAGCGAGTTGTGGATTTTTGGACATTTGGACTAAATTTCAACCTGTAATCCTAACAAACTTAAACAATAATTAACCATTTTATACAATCAATCACCACTTTTAACATACAATCACTAATCATTGTTCGATCAACTTAATCATTTCACAATCAATTACGATGGCTAATCTTTCGGAAGACATCCAATGTGCCGGTTCTGATGCCCGACCACCTATGCTTGATAGGACTAACTTTGCATCATGGCAACAACGCATTCGTTTGTATTGTCGAGGTAAAGAGAATGGTGTGAATATCCAAAAGTCGATTGGTGAAGGACCATTTCAGATGGGAACT
>BQNB010070351.1:17070-33151 GCA_026074375.1 Tanacetum coccineum
GCCACACAACATTTCTGCTGTCGCGTTCTCTACCTTGGGCGCCTCACTTAGAGCAGCCAATATCTTGTCCTTAACACTTGACTAATAGTCATGGACATTGCGCGTACTCGTCTTGGTTTCACTCTCTCCGTTCTACTTAATGCATCAGCCACTACATTGGCCTTTCTCGGATGGTAACGAATCTCACTGTCAAAATCACTAAACAATTCAATCCATCTTCGTTGGCGCATATTTAACTCCTTCTGGTCAAATATATGCTGTAGACTCTTATGATCCGTGTAGATAACACTTTTCGTCTCATACAAATAATGTCTCCAAGTCTTAAGTGCAAATATTACTGCTCCCAGCTCCAGATCATATGTAGTATAGTTCTTCTCATGACTCTTCAGTTGCTGTAATGCATATGCAATTACCTTGCCTCTTTGCATCAACACCAACCAAATCCTTGATTCGACGCGTCATAGTAAACTACAAACTCTTCAGATCCACCAGGCAATGAAAATATTGGTGCATTACACAAATTGTCCTTCAACGTTTGAAAAGCTTCCTCTTGTTCCTTACCCCACTCATACTTTTGATTCTTCTGAGGGGTTTAGCAATCTTAGAAAAATTTGCGATGAAACGTCGGCAGTAACCCGCCAATCCTAAGAATGATCGTATCTCGGATCGTGTATTAGGTACTTTCTAATTCTTTAATGCCTCTATCTTACTAGGGTCTACGTGAATTCCATTATTGTTAACCATATGTTTGAGAAAATGAACTTCTTGTAGCCAGAATTCACACTTGGAAAACTTGGCAAACAACTTCTTTTTTTTCAAGAGTTCCAACACTAACTTTAAATGAACCTCATATTCCTCCTTATACTTTGAGTAGATCAAGATATCATCAATAAACACAATTACGAACTTATTTAAGTACGGTTTGCAAACCCGGTTCATTAATTCCATGAAGACCGCTGGTGCATTGGTTAACCCAAAAGGCATAACCGTAGACTCAAAATGTCCATACCGCGTCCTAAAGGCAGTCTTTAGAATATCTTCTTCATACACTCTCAACTGGCGATAACCAGATAGAAGATCTATCTTAGAGAAATAACACGAACCTTGTAACTAGTCGAACAAGTCGTCGATCCTAGGAAGATTCTTGGTGGTTAACTTATGCAACTCTTGATAGTCTATGCACATTCGAAATGAATCATCCATCTTTTTGAACAATACAGGTGCTCCCCACGAAGAGTGACTTAGTCAAATAAAACGTATATCAAACGAATTCTAAGGATTACGAACTATCAAATAGGGTAGCAAACAAATATCGAATCAAAGGCTAGAAAACATATAAGGGATTTCACATATGCAAATAGTTGTGGATCAAATGACATAAGAATCCTTAAAAGAAAGGATATAATATCTATATCGATAGGAAACGCAAACAAAAGAGTCAACAAAGCGTACCAAGACAAAAGGAATGCATATCCAACAATGATACGTATCAAGATTGATAAATACGAAAGATAGAATTCTTATACCAATAATCGACTTTACTCGAAAGAACCAACTAAATACTGTTTTTATAAAAATCATTTTAAAATAATAAAGAAAATCCTTTTAAATATAACAATCATTTTAAATATATATAAAATAAATAAATCGTCTTAAATATAATCTTTATAAATTTCATTTTAAACATGGTTGTCATAAAAAAAATCTAGAGACAGTTATTTAACGGTGTATCGCATCTTACCATTATGAATCATTTTAAATATACTTTTCATAATAAAAATAAAATTTATTAACAAAAAAAAATAGTTTTATATCTTATTTGTAAAGACCATTTTAAACATATCTTATTCATAAATATCATTTTAAACATAGTATTGATAGTCAACATGTATCACATCGTTTTATAAAAATCATTATAAACATAGTTTTCATAAAGAGACATTCACATAAAAGCGATGTCATAACGTATTCATAAGATCATTTCAAAAATAGTTGTTCCCAAACACCATCAAGATATACTTCAAAAGGATTTTCATAACTCGACATCAATTTAAATATATTACTCAAACAAAGGACATTGTAAAACCAATAGGGATTATAAAATACCGTAAAGACTCTAACACAATTCTATTGTTTGAAAGCGAAAGGAAGTACAAGGAACCATATAGTCAGAATAACAGTGAAACGAACATGCACAAGAGAAATTTATACGAAGATATTACGAACCAAAAGAAGAACGTAAAGACTCATCCGTACTCACGATCAAAAGAACAACCATTGAACAGCGTCGATACTAACATGCCGCAACATGTTACGAAAACCAAAGGATATATAAAGAACAGAGTAATGACCCACACTAATATGTTACGAAAAATTAGTGCTTAAAAGAAAATTTTAGTACTCATACGAGAAATCAATACAACGAAAGAACCAATAGAACGTACCAATATCCACAAGATAGATATCATCACAACACATTGGTGTCAACAATAGAGAAAACTAGAATGCAACTAAATAAAATCCAAAGTGTTATGACGATACCTAACACAAGTGGGGTCTTGTATTGAGGTTAATCGCACACACAATACATAGACAAAGAAAGTAAATCCAAACATAACATCATGAATAATCAAATTAACCAAAATACGAAAATATAAAATGAAGTCTCTAGTAAAGAAGGCTCCAAAATGCAGATATCCTAAAGTCTCTCTAGCCATGCAAATTAACCTCCTTAGCTTCAATATGCTCACCTGAAAATGATACTTTAAATCGTCAATAATAATGTTGGTGAGATTCACAGGTTTGACATAAATTACTTACTCTTGCTGCGAATCAGAATCATTAGGACATACAAGAATATTATACACAAATGCAGCAATTAAAATCATCACACAATTAATTACACATTCGGGCTTAGATTAGCACTGGCACTATAAGCAACCAAGCTCACCCAGAATGTGCCACACAAACATGGGATAGGCATATCCCTTCGTTCCTTCCCAGGTAGGCGTACCCTTATGATCCATCATGGGTAGGCGTGACATTCCGATCTAACAATGCATACACATAAGTTATACAATATCAAGTAATATCTATAAACCAATTAATAAACCAGTATTCACAGCATATAAAACATTTCAAACAATTTAGTATCATTTTCACCCCAAGAAAACATAGAAAAAGGGGCTATGAATACTCACCTTAAACTTTACGAACATGTACACAAATTCCAAGCAAAGTCTACACAAACAAAATCTACAAGTTACCCATGATTAAGGTTTCACGGCCTTAAACATGTAACATTTCAATCGATGGATACTAATGTCTATAATATGCTTATAAACACCCTACCATACATCCCATACATTATTTATACTCTAAATACCTTAAATCCCTTTATTCATGTTTTCAGATTATAGCAGAATTTTGTAGTAACTTCATGATCACTAATAAAATACTAAATGACCAAATTAAATTTTCATACTACATTTCCTACATCTTCAATGAGTTGTATAACTACTATAATTTTTAGAAAAAATAATATTAAGTCTAGCTATTTTAAAAAAAATCAACATCGTAAACTAGCCAGAAATTGATACATGCAGGCTTGCATCTGCCAAACACTTCTTCAAATTCAATACATGAAATGTATCATGTACACCATTATGCTCCTGGGGCAATCTCAACTGATAAGCTACTGAACCTATTCTTTCAAGAACCTCAAATAGTCCTACGTATCTCGAAGCTAATTTACCTTTCTTTCCGAACAGTACCGCGTCCTTCCATAGAGACACTTTTAACAACACTCGATCACTCTCTTCAAACTCTAACGACTTTCGCCTATTATTAGCATAGCTCTTTTAATGATCTCTACTGCTTTTTTTTTTTTTTTTTTTTTTTTTATTTTTTTTTTTTTTTTTGTTTTTTTTTTTTTTGAGTCTCTCCTTAATTATCACCACTTTATCGATAGTTTCCTGCACCATTTCTGGGCCAATCAATCGATTCTCTCCGACCTCAGCCCAAAGAACAGGTGACCTACACTTCCTTCCATACAACGCTACAAATGGAGCACATCGAATACTCAAATGATAATTATTATTATAGGAAAACTCAGCTAAAGGTAGATGAGTATCCCAACTGCCACCAAAATCAATCACACACGCTCTTAACATATCCTCCAAAGTCTGAATTGTATGCTTACTTTGTCCATCTGTTTGAGGATGGTAAGCCGTACTCATATCCAACCGCGTTCCTAAAGCTTTATGCAACGATCTCCAGAACTGCGATGCAAATCGCCTATCTCGATCAGAAATGATCGACACAGGTACTCCATGCCTCGCCACAATCTCATCTATGTAGAGCCTTGACAATTTCTCCATACTATAGTCTTCGTGTCGCAAGAAAATGAGCCGACTTGGTCAATCTATCGACTATTACCCAAATCGTATCGTACCCACTCCTCGACCTCGGTAACTTTGTGATAAAGTCCATAGTGATTTTGTCCCATTTCCACTCGGGTATCTCTGGCTGTTGTAGCAAACCTGACCGTGTCTAATGTTTAGCCTTTACTTTCGAGCAAGTCAAACATTTACTAACATAGGTAGCTATATCTCTCTTCATACCTGGCTACCAATACATGTCCTTTAAATCATAGTACATCTTATCCGCTCCTGGATGAATAGAGTATCTCGTAGCATGAGCCTCATCCATGATCATCGTCCTTACATTACCAATCAAAGGAACCTATATTCTATCCATAAAGTATAAACCTCCATCTTCCTTCTTCTCCATTTGTTGGTCCAAGCCATGCAACATTTCGGCTAGCGTGTTCTCTTCATTGGACGCCTCATACTAATTAGACAATAACTTGTCCTTAATGTTAGACTGAATAGTCATAGGCATTGCTCGCACTTGCCTCGGATTCACTCTTTCCTTCCTACTCAACGCATCAGCTACTACATTCGCCTTACCTGGATGGTAGCGAATCTCACAATCGTAATTACTAAACAATTCAATCCATCTTCTTTGGCGCATATTTAACTCCTTCTGGTTGAATATATGCTGAAGACTCTTATGATCCATATAGATAACGCTTTTTGTCCAGTACAATTAATGCCTCCATGTCTTGAGAGCAAAGACCACTGCACCCAACTCTAAATCATGTGTGGTGTAATTCTTCTCATGAATCTTCAATTGCTAAGCACGAACAAGTTATCTTTAAAGTCATAGTCTGCAAAACTATACTTTAAGATATGATAAGACACGCACCTGTGAAACCGAACTAGAACATCAAATAAGCAATAATCAACTGTCTTCGTAATCACATCTTTAAATAATCTTCAAACCGAGCCATAAAATCAATAAGAATAAACTATTTAAAAAACTGCTTTGTCGGACGACTCTAGCAGTATTAAAATCCAAGTGCAGCAGTACTAACGTATTTCATTTAGCGGCACTTTATTCTGTTACTGAGTCGTCGCTGATGTGTCACTAATTTGTCACATTCAAGCAGTATTAACCTGTGGGCGAGCAGCACTAATAAAACAATGTAGCAGCATTAAAATCCCATACGAGCAGCATATATTAGCAGCACTATTCTTCACTTTGGCAGCACAGATCATGTATAAGCAGTACTAAGTTTGCAATACCCGGTTCAAACATATATACCAGGCCCACACAAGAAATTATTGGTCCTACCTTTTAACCCTAAATCTGTGCAACCATTAACGCATGTATCTGCTATTTCTTTGCTACCAAATTGCTTCCAATATATCAATCCACTAACAAACACATATATGGGAATGAAAATGTTTGGTGTTAAAAATAAGCAACCTAAACTGTATACTATGACAAATCATGTCTCCATATTTATTGCAGTTTCAACCACGATCCATTCCTAAACACCCAAATCATATCCAAATCTCTTGTATTCCTTTTCTTATTAATAAACCAGAAGAATAAAACATAGTCACCAGCAGAATCATAAACCATATAGCAGCATTAATAAACCCTACAAATTAGGATTTTCTCATAACACAAACTATCGATCATCCGCTCCTATTTAAACCACAATATTTAGGTTATGATCGTAACCTGTCATCATCTCGTATCAGCTCCGTGAAGAATCAACACATGTACCATCAGATCCTGATCAAACCTGTTGCTTCAATACCTAGGCTGCCAACAAACAACCACGTTCACATCTAATAGCAGCCTACAAAATAGTGAATATCAATCCCATGCCGTTTTTAAGAACATCATCATTACCACGACTTCAAACTTGAATCGATATCAGACCTTTAAAGCTTTAGATTGTTGACAAAACCTGCTGTAAACTATAAACATGAACACTATTGAACACGAGCACCAAATTAGGGTTTTGTAGAAAACCCTAGTTTCACAGATTTCCTTTATTACACAAAAACAAAAATAAACACGACTTGAAAACCTTGTAGCAACCCTAGATCAAGAGCCACGAGGCTCTGATACCAATTGATTAGATCGTTTATAGCTCAATATTGATTAGATCTTATATATCTAGGATGAACAATAACAATGATTAATAACACGCAGCGGAATAATAAAGAACACAATCAAAGTTATCACAAGGTTTTCTTTATTGAACGTTTCCCTATTACCCCAACTATAATTTGGGGCTACACCAACTAACTATGGTGTACTATTCGACTCTCATCAGTCGACTTGCTATCTAACTATCTAGACTCTTATTGGGAGAGCTCTAGTTTTCTATGGATGTATTTTTCTAAATGCCTGGACCTCCTTTTATAGCATAAGGAGTCCTAGGCTTACAAGGAAACTAATTAATATATTAATGAGAGAATCAATTAATTATCTTCTCATTAATATTCATTCTTATCTTATTTTGACCAAATCTTTATTTTCTTCTACATCTTGTAGAACTTCATGATGACAATTTTGGTCCTTCTTGTTTCCATCTTGTTTCATTCTTTTATTCACTTTGTCTCATCAAATCAATAATCCCAACAAACATGCACCAGAGAAATTCATACGAAAACATTACGAACTAAATGAAGACTGTAAAGGCTCATCTATACTCACGATCAAAGGAACAACCATTGAAAAGCATCGGTACTAACATGTCGCAGCATGTTACCAAAACCAAAGGATATATAAAGAACGGAGTAATGATCCATACTAATATGCTAGGAACAATTAGTGCTTAAAAGAAAATTTTGATACTCATACAAGTAATCAATACAACAAAAGAACCAATGGAACGTACCAATATCTAAAGAAGTAGATCCAAACAACCAATATTCATCAAGACGCCAAATAGAAAAGTTAGATCATCCATACCGAGATGGTACGAACAAGGAATGCTAAAATGAGGGTTGTATATCCGAGCGAATAATCGAGCTGACGAACAAACTCAATAATCGTAATAATAGCAATAACGGGTATCCGAGGTATCCGCAAGCGATAGATAGAAGGGAAACTTACTAACTTCATAACTATTCATAATACAACCGCACATAATACAACGTCTTACATTACACCTAACAAGCAAACACCGATCAATGCAATCATGGTCACAAGTCTACGTGTGTGATGCCTTTATAATTATGTTGGCCACCTATAATTATAAGTGCATCCTTTCTCACATGTACTTGCTTCCAAGACTACACATCTCAATGATAACACACATATATACCCATATACCACATTGCACATCTTAAACCACTCCAAAATAACACAGAAATGATGCTCCATCAAAACAATATTTATTTATATAAAGATAAAATTAAAAACGACAGAAAGAAAAAAAAGGTCTCGAAGTGCCCAAAAGACGTAATATCCGAAAGAAATCATTGATAGCAACGTGTCGAGGTAAAATACGGGATAAACTTATGCTGGGCCTCGCTTGGGTTTGACTTTGCTTTTTTAAAAGTCACCCGACTCCGCGAGTCCAGGCCTGCTACGAGCATCCAACAAGAGATCTGAGTCCGCCTCCTTCTTTGACTCTTCTAACTGCCCTTCCTCCTTTGGTTCCTCGAGAGGCTCCTCCTCAATTGGCTCCTTTTCTAGATCTGATATCGAGTAGCTCGTATGTCGAGATAAAACTAAAAAGAAAGCAAGAAAACAAAACACGCAGTTAACTAAACACATAGATCCTATTATGCAGCTATATGAAGGACTCCTAGGTTATAGTCTAAGTCAAACCACCTACTTCTCTATAACCAATGGCTCTGATACCAATCTGTCATACCCCGCTAAGGCGGAATCGCGAGGCATAACAAGATAGGCATCATCACAACACATTGATGTCAACAATAGAGAATGTGTAAAATGCATTATATTGAAAATAAAGTGTTATGACGATACCAAACACAAGAGGGGTCTTGTATTAATGTTAATCGCATACACAATACATAGACATCAAAAATAAAGCCAAACTAAACATCACAACAAATCAAAATATCCGAAGTATGAAAATCTGAAATGAAGACTCCAGAAAAGAAGACCCCATTATGCAATTCCTAAGGTCTCTCTAGCCACGAATTCTTAACATCCTTAACTTCACTATGCTCACCTGAAAATGATGCTTAAAACATCAACAATAATGTTGGTGAGAGTCATAGGTTTACGACACACAATTCAAGCTTTAAATCAATTACTGTGATTAATAAAAACAGAACATTACAGGATAGTTAGGCTAACAATTATGCAGGCTAACATGCATACGTACAAAACAAACATAACTAAGATGGAACGTGTCCCCCGATCCAAGCCATAAAGCATATCTCACAGTAATGGGTAAGAACATTACCTCGATCCAAGCCACAAATCATGTCTCACAATAATGGGTAGGAACGTTACCCCCGATCCAAAGCATACAACATTGGGTAGGAACGTTACCCCCACTCCAACAACGCATAACATTTAGCACATAACATACAATAGCTACATAAAAGTCCATGTGTCAATTAAACCACATAATCACAACAATTAAAACATTTCAAAACATATTTTGCATCATTTCCATCCTAAGAAAACATAGTAAAAATAGGACTATGAAACTCACCTGATGCACAACCACTTCACAATATCCTTGCAATCAACCAAACACAAATAAAACACATGTTACACGCGATTAGGCTAAATGCCCAAGATGATGTAACAATCAATTGATGGACTACTAAGTTTATATTATAATTATAAACCCTTTACCATACACCCCATAACTCACTTATACTCTAAATACCTTTAATCATTCATTCTAGTTTTCCAGTTTTTCAGCAGAATTTTAAAGTCACTTTATGACCACAAATAAAATACTAAATCACCAAATTGAATTTTCCCCTTTCATTCCCTACCTTCTTAATGGGTTATGAACTATTGTGATTTTTAGAAAAAATAATATTAAGCCTAACAATTTTATAAAACTTCAACATCATAAAGTACTCAAATTCAGATCTAAACGTACACCAAAAAGTTTAATTTTTAAAAAAATAACTAGACAGTGAATTTAGACTTGTGCTTTGAGCTGGAGTTAATAGACACATAAAATATGACCTCTGATTTTTTGCTACCTTCAATTCAACTTTTAAGTATGGGTTTTACTCCCCGAAATCAGACCCAAATCTGACCCGAATTTACTGTTCTGACAATTTTCCTTGTAAAAATTATTTGACTAACTTCCCGACCTCAAAACCTTTCGGGGGTGGACGTTTTGGAAACTAGACTCTTTGAACTAAAATTTGGACATAAGATTCAACCCAAAACTCGTTTTAATCCTTGAGATATCATTCAATCAACACGACCCAAAATTCTGCCAAACCCTAACTTTCAATCTAACGTGTTCTAAACTAAACCTTTTACACCCACATGCTCTAAATCTAATCCCGAACACTCCTATATAGTTTTATATCATTAATTTATAGAAAATTTTTGAACCCTAATTATTCCGTCAAATAAAGTTACTAATTATAAAAAAAGATTAAACAAAAACTTAATTGAAACATACCTAAACCTTTACTTGATTACCCTTAAATCACCAGCTTGGTTTTTGATAAAAAAAATTTTCTTTCTTGAGGGGATCGGCCGAACAAACATAAGTGGAGAGAAAAAGTGATTTAGGGATTTATTAGATTTGTATTTATACCATATAGAATCCTAATTTAACTCAAACTTTGTTTCCTTTTTTTTCTTTTCTTTAAAACCGGCCGACTAACACCCTTTTTATTTAATTATTATTAATTACATATTAATCCTGTTAGGAATATGAAATTCCTAGAAAAGTCTTGGTCACTTCATAGATATCGTTAGATAGCTCGTATAGCAATATTTGAAAACTTAGTGGGCTAGTTAGTCCAAGGCCCATGAAAAGCCCATGCAAGCCAAGGCCCAACCGGTCACTTACTAAGTATAAATACCCTCTCCAAACATGGAGAGGGTGTTGGTTCTCTTTGTAATTTACACATAGTTCAATCAACCTCCTTACTTTTCCTTTTTACTTTCTCTCTCAACTATCTCTCTCTAGTTCATCTTTTGTGTGAAATGAGTTTTCTTCAATTGGTATCAGAGTCATGGTTCTATCTTGTTTCCTTTAGTTTTTCATTGTGATTATTTGTGGTTTTGGTTTCTGAGCTTATTCGACTTATTTTGAGCTTATAAAGCCCTCGGCTTAATTTTTATTTTTCTCTCTTTTTTGCTTATTAGTTTAAAGTAAGGATAGTATCTTATTTCTTTTGGGCCGTGAAACTTTTTTTTGAGTTGTTAAAGTTACTGTTGAGTTTCATTACTTGCATATCTCTAAAATATATTTTGGCATATTGGGCTTTAAAAAAGTCGGTTCAAAGTTTGTTTTTTATAGTTCGTAGCATAACAAAAAAAAGTGAGTTCATTAGGTTGTTTATTGTTTCGAAAAGGCTGTGCTCACTTTGAGTATTTGTGGTTTATGTGCGTCAAACAACAGGTGACAACAATTTGCCTAGCTTGTGGTTTTTTACTTATTCTTATTTCTTTAGGTTTATACCCATTTTCCATTAATAATATTTCGGTAAAAGCTTATTGGGTATAATAACTCATGGCTTATTTCTTGGGGTATACAAGTTTTTTGGTTTGCTTAAGTTTTTTTTGTGTACACGGTGTGATAAAGAAGTTGCCAACAAGGTGTTTGATATTTTGTATGAACCGAAAAACAAACAACCAAACAACCTTGCACTCGAACAACCTTAGAACCGAACAACTTATCAACCAAACAACTTATATCTTTATAAACCGAACAACTCAACACCTTGTGGAACCGAACAACTCACAAGTATTGCAACTGAACAACTCAAGCTCAAGAGGAACCGAACAACCAGTTTTATGTTAGAACCAAACAACTCAAGCTCAAAAGGAACCGAACAACCAGTTTTATGTTAGAACCGAACAACTCATAAGCATTTGGAACTGAACAACTAGTGACAGCCAATTACAAGTTTATACAAGTTTTTGGTTCATTTCGTGTAGTTTCGGCTTTTCCGTTTCGAGTGTCGGTTAACTACATGATTTCTTTCATATACCATTACGATCGTGATCTCGTTTCGATCATCGTGGTATATTCATACTGAACCGACGATCACCCTACGAGTCCGCGAGATTAAAAATACATTCGTTCCATTTTCATTTTTTAACAAGGAAGACGTGTATAAGGAGGGAAATCATTTTTCTTATTAAATATAATTCGAATTTGACACTTTTGGTCCCTAGATTTGAAGATAAATTCACATTTATCCTTTATCTCTTTATTAACCCTCTTTGTTAAAACCACTTTTCACCGTTAGTCCTTAATAGTTTTAACATAGCCATTAGTTCTCAAAAGTGATTCATTTCTACACCGTTAATCTTTTTTAAGCTCATTAATCGTTACAAAAGCTCGCGTACTTCAAATTACAACAACGATTTCATCAACAATTAATCATTATTTCACTGCTTCTTCTTGATTTTGTAAAATCCTGCGAAAGATTTAATTATTTTCTCGGTTTTAATCATAGATTTGTAAAATCCCGTGAACGTTACTTGTTTCCACAAAACCACAACAAAATCACTTAATCTACTTAAGATCCTTAATTTAATTTCACACATCGAATTTCAATGGAATCTTTGAATTCTGATTTTCAAGAGAGAGAGAGATGCATCAGTTGCAACAAATGCAAGACAAGGAAAAGGAAAGTTGCATGATATCATTTCGACTACTTCATTCACACCTCAATGCCCTTTCCAACACCGACTTAAAAGGAACTTAGAATTGAGGGATGTTTCGAACGGGCATTTGTGACACTCTTTGATCAAGATGTTCAGACTTTCACAGGCTCAATGTTACTAAACTTGGATCAACTAGAACAGCAACTTGACAAAGAAGAATTTCAAGAAACTGGATCCATGGATGCTTTTAGAGTACTCAAGACACAGTTTCAGCGGTTCATCAATTTCCGATACTATTTCGATGATGATGAGGGTCTAATGATACACAAGTACTTTCTAGCATACACTCGAATTGAGGTTCGACAATTCCGTGATACACTGTTCCAGCACATGGAATCTCTTCAGGAGTCAATTCAGGAAAGAGCAAAGCATAAACGAGAGTATGACATAAGGATAAATGACAAAATGATGCAGTCAAAAGAGGGAAAGGTTGATTCGAGTAAAGCATTAGATGCTGCTTTGGTTGTTACGGAAAACAATGAGACAAAATCAGAAAGCCATGTTTCAAGCAGCAGATCCGGGAAACATACACATGCTGAGGATGGAGATATCAACTCCGTGAATGACAAACAGCCAATCGCTGAGGTACAACTGACTGCTGAACATGATATACCAACTAATGAACAACAACATTATGAGCAATCTGAATCCATTTATGACACATATTTGTTGGAAAAAGTTGATAGAAATACCACTCCTGATTCAACAGATATGAGTCATATGGAAGGAGAGATTGACCAGAATGTTGTAAAAAAGTTTCATGTCCATTACTTGATCCATCATTTGATAACATGACAACTGAATTTTCAAATCAATTTCTCAAATCTGAAAATATCTCTCTCAAAAAGACCGTTGCCCAACTTCAAAAAGTACTTTTCAAATATGGAAAGCACATTGTGTTAACATGGAACTCTAATATAAAATCAAAGTTTAAAAACGGGAAAACATGGTCAAATTTTTGATGAATCATGTATAAAGCAAGATTAAAAAGGAATTTGAGTACTTGAAACAATCAATATCGAATTGGAACATAGTGTGGCTAAATTACTTGCAGAGAATGAGAAGTTGCATATGGAAAATGAGCATTTGAAACAGACTTACAAAGATCTTTACGATTCTATCAAAAAGACACGAGCTCAGACAAAAGACCATAATGACTCCATGATTGCTCAAATAAAATAGTAAGAATACATGTTGAAATGCTGGATTTAAAGGACTCAGATTTAGGAAAAGGTTTTTGCGGAATGTAGCATTGAAAAAACAAATAAGAAGTTAAAGGAAATAGCGTTCAGATAATAAGTTTGCAAAAACGATTATCTTGAGGAAAACGGTATTACAACACCCAGAAACCCAAACAGTTGTTAGGAAACCAACATGCGTTCTAAATCTGTTCGACTATTTTTCAAAACCACGGTTTGCCTCCCAATTTGATGTGAATAACGTTTTGTCAAAACCAGTCACTCAACATTATTTGCCTAACGGAAGAGAATCTGCTTTTGCAAAACCTAATCATATGATTGCATCTAGCTCATCTAGGAATAGTTCTAAGAACATGCCAAGATTTAGTTCAAATGACATGGTTTATAATCACTATCTAGAAGAAGCTCAGAAAAAGACAGGAACTCAAAAACTAGTGTGATGCCTTCTGCTAAATCTCAAAACACTACTAAGAGTTGCAAATCAAAACCTAGGAGCAATAATCAAACATCTAGGGTTTTGCCAACATCTAAGAGTAGTTGCCCAACGATAACTGCTATGCCAAAAGCATATCACTCTAGGAATTCTAATCCTTTCTCTGACTTCAAACACTTTGTTTGCTCAACTTGTCAGAAGTGTGTCTTTAGTGCAACTCATGATGTCTGTATTACAAAATTCCTAAAAGAAGTGAATTCTCGTGTTAAGATTCAATCCCCTAAGACTAGAGACAGTACCAAACCCGTTGAACCAACGAGTCACACTCAGAAACCTAGTAGGCAGATTGTTACAGGACATAGGTTTTCTCCCAATAAGTCTTCCGCTGTGCATGAGAAAACAAACACTCCTAGATCTTGCCTTAGGTGGATACCGACGGGTAGAATTTTTAACACTGCTGGTCTTAGGTGGGTTCCAACTGGAAAGAAATTCACCTCTAGCACAACCAAGGTTGACTGTGAACCCCTAAATGGTTCAAATAAAGATATCACTAACCCATATGAATGCAATCAAACTCTTAATGTCAGTGCAGGTACTCTTAACTTAAGTGCAGGTACATCTTTCAATCCTAACAAGGAAAGACTTAGAGTTTGGTTGCTGAAAAAGTTGATGTCTAAGAATCAAGTGCCTCAAGGGATTCACAAACAAAAACAGTTCTCAAGGTGTTCAAGAACAACAACAACAACAACGTGCATATTTTGATGATCCATGCATATTATGAACTTCTCCATTTTGTTACATTTTCGCAGGGTCATCCTTTTATATGTACACAAAATGATTACAAGAACTATGGCGTCTGTAGACAACACTTCAGGCCCCGTTCCTCAAAGAAAAGAAAGGTGTACGCTTCAGTGCGCTTTATCTTCAAAAGCAGAGAAATCTTCTTGTTTTCGACCATTCTCATCAACAATGATATGTTCTCACATGCTCGGATATTATTCAAGTGGATCAACATACATTAACTTGTATTTTAGCTCACTTGGTTAATCAAAAATGGCAATCACATATGCAATTTTTGAAGGGGAGAAAAGTGAGCAAAATATGGTCAAAAGTTGATTTTTTTTCAAATGGTCAATATGGCTTCTGAACACAGCAGTTCAGGACCCGCACTTCATGAAATGACTCCTGCAACAATCAGTTCAGGACTCGTGCCAAACCCTCCTCCTTCAACACCGTTTGTACCACCTTCAAGAACTGATTAGGATATATTGTTTCAACCGATGTTTGATGAATTACTCACTCCTCCACCAAGTGTTGATCTCCCAGCCCCTGAAGTCATTGCTCCAATTGATGAAGTAGTTGCTCCAGTTCTCGCTGTATCAACCGGTTCACCTTCCTCAACAACAGTTGACCAAGATGCACCATCACCAAGTAACTCTCAAACAACACCCGAAACTCAACCTCCCGTCATTCCTAACGATGTTGAAGAAGACAATCATGATATGAAGTTGCACATACGGGTAATGATCCGTACTTTGGTATCCCAATTCCAGAAATCCCTTCTGATCAATCTTCATCGTCGGATTCTATTCATATAATTGTGCATCCCGATCACCAAATTTCTGAACACAATAGCAAATGGACTAAGGATCACCCACTTGAAAATATAATCGGTGAACTCGCTAGACCAGTTTCCACAAGGCTGCAATTACATGAGCAAGCTCTTTTCTGTTACTACGACGTATAAAGATGCTTTGACTCAATCATGCTGGATCAAAGCAATGCAAGAAGAACTCAATGAGTTAGAACGCCTTGAAGTATGGGAGCTCGTACCCCGACCATATATAGTTATGGTTATTACTTTGAAGTGGATCTAAAAAGTGAAGCTAGACGAACTAGGAGGTATTCTAAAGAACAAAGCTTGGTTAGTGGCTCATGGTTACCGTCAAGAAGAGGGAATTAATTTTGAAGAGTCTTTTGCTCCGGTTGCAAGATTAGAGGCTATAAGGATTTTTCTCGCATTTGCCGCTCACATGAACATGGCCGTCTACTAAATGGATGTAAAGATTGTGTTTCTGAATGGTAGTTTGCGGGAAGAGGTTTATGTAAGCTAGCCGGACGGGTATGTGGATCCAAATAACCCCAATCACGTGTATAAGCTAAAGAAAGCTCTTTATGGGTTGAAACAAGCTCCACGCGCTTGGTATGACATGTTGTC
>BQNB010070352.1:0-33151 GCA_026074375.1 Tanacetum coccineum
TGGGATTATTAACAAGTGAGACTTTAAAATGTTTTCGATTATATAGGAAACCTGGACACCAATGCGAACCAAGCCCTTATACGCGAGTAGTTTGTAAACCACACGTAAACACTTAATGAAAACACGATGGTGTGACTTGGGAAAGTATATACGACCGCATTTAACGCTTGCATGTGTTAAACGAACCATAAATAGAACACATGAGCTCAATGTATTCGGTCTAGGGTTAATCACCACAAAACACGAAACACATACACCCACAGTGGACGTATATGTCCACTGTTGGGCCACGAAGCCACCAAGGGTTAAGCATGGCTTGTAGTTTAGCTTATCTCAGGATTAAAGGGGCTTAAACAAGGGCTTACGGGCTTATCAAACCCTAACGAAACCCTACGAGAACCTAAATAAACCAATCGGACTCTATTGGGCCCAATAGCCCACGTACGACCCAACAGGCCCAACTACGGAGACCATGGCTTATTAATAAGCTCATTCGAGCTTATTGATTGAACTAGGAAAACTTAGTGAACTTATACATAACAAAGCATGCATAAGTTAAACTCCAATTGGGCCCTTCTAGCCCAATAGCTACGAACGAGGCCAAATGGGTCCAATAAGCCCACCCGATGAGCCACAGCTTATTTATAAGCTCTATAAGCTCATTTAGAATCCTACAAACTTATTCATACTAGTATGGACCCTTAGGATGATTCAAAAACCAAACCGGACCATCATTGGGCTTGTTAGCCCATGATCGTGAACCAACAAGGCCCATAAGCCACAAATAAGCTTCGGCAGCTTATTTGTGGGCTTAACCAGCTTATAAGGCTTATTATAACCTTAGACAAGTAAATGGACCTAAACGGATTAAGCCCAAACATGTATAACCCTTATCGGGCTCGCAATGGGGTCAAAAGCCCATTACCGGGGCCTATTTGCTTATTGGATAAGCCACGAAGTTAAGCCAGATTAATCAGACCCGAATAAGCTTAATGAGTCTAGAAAATAAGTTGTATAACCTAAGAAACCTTTTTACAAACTTTCGGGTTGAGTTATTGGGCTAACGAGCCCAATAAGCTCGAATAAGCTCAAATAAGCTCCCCCGAGCTTATTTTTCAGCTTATCAGTCTTTAATAAGCTTAAGGAGAGCTTATGTACTCGTGAAACTTCATTCGGACCATTAAATAGCTTATTGGACCTTAACGGACCTAATAAGGCTCGTTAAGCCCAATAAGCATAAATAAGCTCATCCCAGCTTATTTATAAGAAGTCTCAGCTTCTATGGCTTATTTGAAAGTAATAAAACCAATTGTCACTTGTTAGAACTTAATCGGGCTTAAAATGTGATTTTTACAAGTTAAGGGACTAAATGTGTAAACTTTGAAACTTGAGGGTTCAATTCTGTCAACTCACTGTTTTTGTAAGTTGAGGGACTGTTTTGTCATTTCTGAAACTTTAGGGACTATTGGGACATATAAGGACCTAAAGGGTAATTTGGTAAAGTTAAAGGACCAAATGTGTACAAGTGGAAACTTAAGGGTTTAAAATATAAAATAGTATATATTTTATAAACCCAGGGGCTGTTTTGTAATTATGGAAAACCTAAGGGTTATTTTATAAAGTGAATTTAATAAACACTTGACATATCGGACGAATGACATCCGGATAGTATACCGGTTAACCTACAACTTAATAAATAGGAATATTTATTAGTAACGTTTATACGTATACAAGATCATGTAAAATCGTATACCTTCCCAAAAGCCATCAAGTGAATACAAATTCAATAAACATTTGCACCACCACACAAGTGATAACAGTATATATAAACTAGCAATTTATTATAGTTTATACATTGAGTCTTTAGCCTAAACTGTAGACTAAGACTGGCCGTATTTACTTAGGTATTTGACGGTGTGATTCATTTGCTATACTTGGATATATTATCATTTTCAGAGGACTATTTACTAAGGTGAGTTCATAGCCCCATGTTTTACAATTATTTAAATGATTTACATCTTTGGGGTGAGAACATGCTTTGTTTTACAAACTGGACGCAAGTGTACATTTTATACTTTGATTACGAGTTTGCCTAAGTAGCGATAACCCACTGAGCCCTATTATCATGAACTGTCAATTGCTAGATTGCGAGCGCGAATGTTATAAATAGATCTATTTGGGATTGACGGTGAGTATCAGCTCACTGTGCCGGTTTGCCGGAAAACAAACGTATACCATGTCGTATTTGGGATGTTGCGGGTTAGAACATCATTCACGGGGAATGCTGGAAATTTATTGCATTCATACATGTCGAGCTTCAGTGTCATGAGCTTAGGAAAATGTAATTACTTTTTATGATGTTTGTATCTGTTGCTTAATCATACACTTGGAAATCTTGCGGTTCTACAATTTATATACATAAACCTATGAAATTCACCAACTTTATGTTGACGTTTTAAGCATGTTTTCTCAGGTTAATAAGGCACGAGGTGCTCAGATACATTGGGGGTCACTTTTGGAGAAAGTCAATACTAAAGATTTGGGTCGTATTACATTTTTGGAACATTTGTTATAAACCAAAATCTTTACTTATATTGTCGAACAATTTGAAGCCATGAGCTTATGTAATGAACAAGTATTTTGTTAATCCAATGTATCCTTTTTAAAACGACACGTTTAGTGGTCGTTCTCATATCTTGTGCTATTGATCTATGAAGTAACGCCCTCAGATATTTAACATTCCGCTGCAACCCAGATTTGGGGGTGTTACAAAAAGGGGGAGAAATAGAATTAAACTCATTAATGATTTATAAACTTCTATTTTTATACTAAATGAGTTTATGTTTTGTCATCATCAAAAAGGGGGAGATTGTTAATACAAATAATGTCTAAAAACGTTATTTATATTTTTTGACCTCTCAATGTTTTGATAATAACAAAATGTGAAAACGTTTACGATAAAATTAAACATTTATAAATTACTAATCATAAAATTCTATTTCTAGGATTAATCACTTAAGGTATGGATAAGCAAATCATTAAACATGATTAGTGATCAAGAAAATATTTTTTCTTAAATCTTATACTTCCACAAAATGTTTTTATAAAAATATAAAAACAAATTATTTATTCATTAAAAGAAATGTTTTATTAAAAACATAAAATTTGAATTTCAAATTTCCCTCCCAAAATGGAAGGTACCATAACAGATACAACCTTCACCACGAAAGGACAAAAAATAGAGCAGAGTCTAGCGGCGGCCCCATTATATATAAGGGACCGCCGAGACTGTCGGGACCGCCGGGACCGCCGGGATCGCCGCTAGCAATGGTCATTTTTTATCCCCTATAAATACTGGGCCATCCCAGTTCAAAAACAGACTTCATCTTGCCAAAAATTCTATCAGATCTAGTTTTCTCTCTTTTTCCTTTCTTTCTAAAACACATATCTTGATCACTAACATTCCTTGATTTTGTTTCAAGTGATTAATTATTTCTTCCTCCCTTCTTCACCTTCTAATTAAGTGCAAGAGAAGAACAATCGTATTCTTCTACATACGAATTGTTATCTAGTGATCTCTCTCTTTTTTCTTCTTCAAGATCACAAACATTCATTACATTTGTTTTGTGTCGTTGTATAAATTGGATCGTGTGTAGATCCAAGTGTGTATATTGAATATTGATGTGATTTGGATTGTGTGTCAATCCAAGAGTGTATATCTTGTGAGTGTGTGAAGACTTAGTGAAGTCTTAGATTAGTTCTAGCTAAGATTAGGACTCGACATCTAGCTTAGTGTCTTCCACCTGAGGCAGACGGTGAGAGACTTTTGGCATGCCATCACCATCACCACCTATCTCACTATCACCACCCTCTGTAGGGGAGCGCCTTGCTAGGTGCACGGCCCCATCTACACATTCATCACCACCACATGTGCCATCACCATTACTACCATTATATGGGTGTCCAACCCAAACCCAGACACTCAGGATAGCCTCCACTCAGGCCCTGATTGATGCGATTATTGCCGCCTTACCATCACCTCCACTACCACCACTACCACCATCTCTATACATACCATCACCTGTTGACCATATGAATGATCTTCCCGAGTCCGAGTTGCCACCTCGCAAGAGGTTGTGTTTCTCAACTCTAGGCTCCAGGTATGAGGTCGGGGAGAGTTCTACTGCTAGACCTACCAGAGGTCGGGGGATAGATTATGGGTTTGTCACCACCGTAGATGCTAAAGCGAGAGGACAGGGGATTAGTGAGGTTGGGTATGGTATTAGGAATACTTGGGTAGATCCGGCAGAGGCAGTTCCTGAGATAGCACCTGTGACCGTAGGAGAGGTCAATACTAGGGTCACAGAGCTTGCTGAGCTCCATGAGCATGATACACAGGACTTGTATGCCTTACTAGAGGATGCTCAAGATAGTAGGTCTCGTATATCACAGCAAGTCGATATGGACTCGAAGCGGGTCGACTTACTTATGGGGGATAGGATGACTCTCCAAGAGACAATGTGGATGGTGGATGAGGAGGCTTATGCTTCCTGAGAGGCTTGGGCTCACTCGATAGGATTGAGTCAAGCGACCCATTAGGAGCTTCAGACTCACCGTGATTATGTGTATGCACACGAGACCCATCTCCAGGCACATCAGACACAGCTACAGCTCCAGGGTACTCTCATTCAGATACAACATCAGGTACACGAGACTCGCTTTCAGATGCAACAGGCTAAGTTAGCAGCGCTTCGAGAGACTGACCGTAGGCGTCAGGTACAGATAGTAGAGACCCTCCATGTGATGAGAGACATAAGGCGAGAGATGGGCGACATGCAGGCCGAGTTGTTAGCACTGCGAGAGCAGCGGAGGAGAGCTAGGCAGCCAGCACCAGATGCTAGGATTCCAGATCATCAGGATGCTTCTGGGGATGCTGACAGTCACGTCTAGTAGTTTATGTTATTATCTTGCTAGGTCATTGTACAGGCATGTTAAGTATTAGGGGTTTTCCCCCGCTAGCATAGCCTTAGATCTTTTGTATCGTATTTTGTGTAATCAGAAACTATTTCATGTAAAAATTTTCTAAGTTATGAATGAAATAGATGTGTTATGTTGTACTATATACCTCTCTTGTGTTAACATCACATCTGTAAATTATTATGTACCTTGTTATGATTGTGACCTCACGTGTTGTCTCTTATGATTTAGACGAATCATGGCACCTGCGACAAGACGAGGACCGAATACTACTCCTAACAACACCAACCCAAACAACATGACCCCGGAATCCATCCAAGCTATGATTGATCAAGCCCTTCTGCGAAACTCCACTAATAGAGATGGAAGCCACAGTTCACACGGGGATAACCGAAGGAATGTGCAAACTGCGCGCCTTTGTTTTTATGCTGACTTCATGAAGTGTCAATCTTTGAACTTCAAAGGGACTGAAGGCGTAGTTGGTTTGACTCGGTGGATTGAGAAGATGGAGTCAGTTTTCAATATCAATGGTTGTGCTATTGAGAATCAGGTGAAGTTTACCACCTGCACTCTGTTAGGTGCTGCTTTGACTTGGTGGAATGGTCAGATAAGAACCTTAGGTCCTGAGGCATATGGAATTACTAGGCAAGTACTCAAGAAGAAGATGACGGACAAGTATTGTCCGTAGGGTGAAATCAAGAAACTAGAAATCGAGCTGTGGAACCTAAAGGTCAAGGGGAACGATGTTCCATCATACACTGAACATTTCCAAGAGCTAACCCTGATATGTACCAAGTTTGTTGCCAATGAAACCGAGAAGGTTGACAAGTACATCAGTGGACTTCCTGACAACATTTATGGGAACGTCAAATATGCCAGACCCAAGACGTTAGATGAGACTATTGAGTTGGCCAACGACTTGATGGATCAGAAACTCCGCACCTACGCAGAAAGGCAGTCTGACAACAAAAGGAAGGCTGATGATTCATCCAGAAACAACCATGGTCACCAACAACAACCCTTCAAGAGGCAGAATGTCGCCAAGGTCTACAATATGGGGACAGGCAAAAAGAAGCCGTATGGGGGATCTTTGCCCAAGTGCACCAAGTGCTATTTTCACCACAATGGCCCGTGTACTCAGAAGTGCCACAAGTGCAATAAGGTAGGGCACTTTGCCCGCGACTGCAGGAGTTCTGGCAACACAAATGGTGTTAATACTTAGAAGGGCAATGAGGCAAATCCAAAAGGGAATGGTTGCTTTGAATGTGGAGCTCCAGGACATTTCAAGAGAGATTGTCTCAAGTTGAAGAATAAGGATGGAGGAAATGGGAATGCACAAGGCTGGGTGTATGCACTTTGGAATGCAGAGAAGAAAGGGAATGCATCGGGAAACCCGGACTCTAATGTCGTCACGGGTACGTTCCTCTTAAACAACCACTATGCATCTATCTTATTCGACACTGGTGCCGATAGAAGCTTTATATCCACTGCATTTAGTTCCCTGATTGACATCGCCCCAACTCCATTAGAAAATAGCTATGATGTCGAATTAGCTGATGGGAAGATAGTCGGGATAAACACCATTATACGAGGTTGTACTTTAAATTTCTTAGACCATCCATTCAACATAGATCTAATGCCCGTAGAACTGGGTAGTTTCGACGTCATTATCGGCATGGACTGGTTAAGAAAGTATCACGCCGTGATCGTGTGTGATGAGAAACTTGTTCAAATTCCCTATGGAAATGAAACTTTGGTTTTTCATGGTGACGATAGTAACTACGAGAGAGAATCTCGGTTGACCATTATCTCATGTTCAAAGGCTCAAGAGTACATGGCAAGAGGATGTCAGATCTTTTTGGCACATATATCCGCCAAGAAAGAGGAGGACAAGTCAGAAGGAAAGCAACTTAAGGACGTACCAATCGTCCGAGATTTTCCTGAAGTGTTTCCCGAGGACTTGCCGGGTCTTCCTCCAGCTCGACCAGTGGAATTCCAGATCGACTTAATTCCAGGAGCCGCGCCCGTAGCTCGAGCACCGTATCGATTAGCTCCATCCGAAATGAAGGAATTGTCGGAACAACTTCAAGAGCTTTCCGACAAAGGCTTCTTTTGTGGCAATGAAAGTAGCAACGAAAGAGAATCTCGGTTGACAGTTATCTCATGTTCAAAAGCTCAAGAGTACATGGCAAAAGGATGCCAGGTCTTTTTAGCACAAATATTCGCCAAGAAAGAGGAGGACAAGTCGGAAGGACAACAAATAAAGGACGTATCAATCGTCCTAGATTTTCCTGAGGTATTTCCTGAGGACTTTCCAGGTCTTCCTCCGGCTCGACCAGTGGAATTCCAAATTGACTTAATTCCAGGAGCCACGCCCGTAGCTCGAGCACCGTATCGATTGGCTCCATCCGAAATGAAAGAATTATCAGAACAATTACAAGAGCTTTTCGACAAAGGATTCATAAGGCATAGTTCCTCACCTTGGGGAGCCCCGGTCTTATTCGTCAAAAAGAAGGATTGGTCATTCAGGATGTGCATCAACTATCGTAAGTTAAATAAACTAATAGTGAAGAATCGTTATCCACTCCTAAGGATCGACGATTTATTTGATCAACTCCAAGGATCCAGTATTTATTCGAAGATATATCTGAGATCAGGATATCACCAGCTTAGAGTACGAGATCAAGATATTCCAAAGACGGCATTCTGAACTCGGTATGGGCATTACGAGTTCCAGGTTATGCCATTCAGACTGACAAATGTACCTGCGGTATTGATGGACCTCATGAACCGAGTGTGCAAGACTTACTTGGATAAGTTTGTAATTATCTTCATTGATGACATACTGATTTATTCGAAGGACGAAAAAGAGCACGAAGAACATCTTAAGGCAAATTTAGAATTGCTTAAGAAAGAGAAGTTATATGACAAATTTTCAAAATGTGAGTTTTGGATTCCGAAAGTACAATTTCTCGGACATGTCATTGATAGCAGAGGCATACATGTGGATCCAGCCAAGATAGAATCTATCAAAGATTGGGCATCTCCTAAGACACCAACAGAGATCCGCCAATTTTTAGGTCTTGCTAGTTACTATCGAAGGTTCATCGAAGGATTTTCGAAGATTGCTAAGTCAATGACGAAACTTACTCAGAAAGGAATCAAGTTCGACTAGGGTGAAAAGGAAGAGAACGCTTTTTAGTTAATAAATCAAAAGTTGTGTAGTGCACCAATTCTGGCTTTACCTAAAGGGAACGAAGACTTTGTGGTCTACTATGATGCGTCACACAAGGGTTTAGGTGCTGTATTGATGTAGAGAGAGAAGGTGACTGTCTATGCTTCTCGACAACTAAAAGTTCATGAGAAGAACTACACCACTCATGATTTAGAACTTGGATCGGTGGTATTTGCTCTAAAAATATGGAGACACTATCTTAACGGAACAAGATGCCACCGTGATCACCGACCAAAAAATCCAACAACAACATCTCGAATCAGAAGGAGCTTAACATGAGGCAACGCCATTGGCTATAATTACTAAGTGATTACGATTGCGACATTCGTTATTATTCAGGGAAGGCAAACGTAGTGGCCGATGCATTAAGCCGCAAGGAACGGATTGAGCTGTTGCGAGTTCGAGCTTTAGTTATGACTATTAGTTTGGATCTTCCCAAATGAATACTAGAAGCTCAGATCGAAACCCAGAAACCAGAGAATCTGGTGAATGAAGACGTAGGCGGTATGATCAAAAAATATATACCCAAGGAAAGGTTGGAACCACGCGCCGATGGAACTTTATGCTTACACGGCAGGAGTTGGTTACCTTGCTATGGAGACTTGAGATCCGTGATTATACACGAATCTCACAAGTCGAAGTACTCTATCCATCCAGGTTCCGAAAAGATGTACCAAGATGTGAAGAAACTATATTGGTGGCCAAACATAAAGGCTGACATCGCCACGTATGTTAGTAAGTGCTTAACATGTGCCAGGGTCAAGGCTGAACACCAAAGGCCATCAGGATTGTTAGTACAACCAGCAATACCCGAATGGAAGTGGGATAATATCACAATGAATTTTATCACCAAGCTTCCTAGGTCATCACAAGGTTTCGACACCATCTGGGTGATTGCGGATCGACTTACAAAATCTGCTCACTTCTTGCCAATAAGGGAGAATGATCTATTGGACAAGTTGGCAAGGTTGTACCTAAACAGGGTAGTAGCAAGACACGGGATCCTTGCCTCAATTATCTGTGATCGTGATGGGAGATTCACATCAAATTTCTAGAAATCATTTCAGAAAGCTTTGGGTACAGATGTAAGTATGAGCACTGCATATCATCCAAAAATTGACGGCCAGAGCGAGAGAACTATCCAAACTCTCGAGGACATGCTACGTGCTTGCGTGATCGATTTTGGTAAAGGGTGGGTTAAACATTTGCCCTTGGCCGAGTTTTCATTCAACAATAGTAATCACGCTAGCATAAAGGCCGCACCTTATGAGGTGATGTATGGTCGAAAATGTCAATCACCGATGTGCTGTGCAGAAGTTGGAGAAGCCTAACTGACTGGCCCAAAGTTAATCCAAGAAACAACGGAAAAGATCGTCCTGATCAAGCAAAGGATGCAAGTTGCACAAGATCGACAAAAGAGCTACGCGGATCAGAATTGAAAGCCGATGGAGTTTGAAGTTGGGGATAGGGTTATGCTCAAGGTCTCACCTTGGAAAGGGGTTGTATAATTCGGTAAGCAGGGCAAGCTAAATCCGAGATACGTCGGACCTTTCAGGGTGTTAGCCAAAGTTGGGAAAGTTGCCTACAAGCTGGAACATCCTCAAGAGTTGAGCAGAGTTCATCATACTTTCCATGTGTCTAATCTAATGAAATGTTACGCCGATGAACCATTAGTCATGCCGTTAGAGGGAATTCATGTTGACGATAAGCTCCAGTTTGTGGAAGAGCCAGTTGAAATCATGGAACGGGAGATCAAATGATTGAATCGAAGCCGGATACCATTGGTTAAGGTTCACTGGAACTCGAGGAGAGGTTTTGAGTTCATCTGGGAACGTGAAGATTCGTTCAAACAGAAATATCTACAACTTTTCACAAACCGGGCTTCGTCATCCACTACAAGGTCTTAAGCTTTGAGGGCAAAGCTCTTTTAATGGGTGGAGACTGTAACATTTCTCAATTTTAGGTCATTATACGACTCTTATTATTCGTCACTGTTTATTTTGGTCCAATACGCGTTTACTTTTAAATTAACTTTAAGATAAATCGCGTAGACTAGAAATAATCATTTAGTGTAAACAATCATCAAATAAATCAAGGTTTACATTATCAAGTGTCAAAGTAACTATTAAGGAAAATAAATATTGAATTTGCCTCTTTTTTCCTATTTTTTTGGTCACGTAAATGGCTTACGTTTCGCAATAAAATGCATTTAGACACACCACGGAAATACCTAGACTCAAACCAATACCCATTTTAAATGCCTAAACACAAAATTTAATCAAATCTTATGTTAATAACACATGAAGGCCGAGTGTGGGCAAGTAAACCCACATAAAAATCATCCTAGGTGATTTACTAGCTACCAAAGATCCCTTAATGATCCTTAAGAGTACAAGTACCTTACCTAGCTAATTAATGCAAGTCCTAATGGTCTCCTAATGACTAATTATCCAATGGTTAATAACCAATGTTTTCCTTTGACCCCTCTTAGCCGCAGTTATCCATGCAAGAGCACACAAATCCTTAAGATTTGTAGAATCAAGCAAATCTTGTACATCAACTAACTAATTAAAACATGTACTTAGGTGGTTTAGCCTAAAACCATATGTTATCCACTAGAACCCCCCTAAAACTACTATATTGGCTCGTGTTCTAGTCAAGAGGGAACCAAGAGTGTTAATTAGCCTCATTTCCTATAAATAAGACTCACTAGTTCACAAAAGACATTTCCAAACTTTTAATACTCTCTCCAAGATAAACTTCTCTTAATTACACCTTGTTTCATTCGGCATTGATCCAAGCCGAACCTTATTCGAACCACATTCGTTCTAAGAACACAAAGAAGCCTTAAAGATCGAGCATAAGGTTTTAAAAAATAAAACACGAGCTAAGGGATTCAGGTTATAAGCTTTAAGCTTGGATTATATACGCGTTGGGGTGTAAACGTTTGGGTTTACTTCACTATTTACGTTCGCGACCTTAGGACCCTTTGTAAGTCATAACTAAGCCTCATATGTCATGTTTATTTCGTTATAAGTCTTGTCTAAGTACATAAGTCATGAAATTTCCATTTGGGACATATGCGTGTGCATGAACATGCATGGTTTGACCCATGCATGGTTCATGCACCTAAGATTAACGAATAAAGTCTTGTGTGGTGTGTACGTGATCTACAACATGGTTAATATACGGGGAAAGGGCTTAACATGCGTCTAAATTACTAGAACGAGTTCGTTTATGATCAATGGTTTCGTTTGTGAGGAATGCAAGAAAACAACACGTTAACTTCTCACGTAAAACCGATAACTTGGCTTAGGAACGCATGTAATGACTTGTTGAACGAGTGCATGTATTAAATAACGATGTGATAAACGTTAACTAGTGCTAGATTAATATGTCGAAACCCTAGAAAAATCAAACGAGTGGCTCAAGGTTACTATTCGGGTCACTTTGGCTTGGCAGCCCACCGTAGGAGCCTAACAGGCCCAACAAGCCTCGTATAATAAGCCTACGGCTTATGAATAAGCTAAACGAGCTTAGTGGTTGACTAGGAGGGCTTATCTTAGGCCTTGCCTTGCCTTTTTGGAAACAAACCAAACCCTTAATGGACTCCCGAGCCCATTAACGAACCCATCATGAGCCATAAGCTCCTAATAGGCTCTAAACAGCTTAATGGTAACCTTATATAAGCATAATGGACTTAATGGACCCAAATGTAGTTAAAGGACCTTAATGGACGTAATCTAAACTTTATAAATCCATTCGGACCCTTAATGGGCCCAACAGCCCATCAACAAGGGCTTATTAGCTTATTTTGATAAACTGAACCAGGAAACAGATTTAATGAGCGTAACGAGCCTAGAAAATATGATAGGAATGCTTATTGGACCTTTTTATTCAATTCGGGTTGAGTTATTGGGCTCACAAGCCCAATAAGCTCGAAAAAGCCAAAATAAGCTCTCCCGACCTTATTATCAACTTAACCAACTGAAACAAGCTTTATGAAGACAATTGGGCTTTTTAAAACTAAATCAGACCTTTAAAATGCTTATTGGACCTTAACGAGCCTAATAAGGCCCATTAAGCCAAAATAAGCTCGTTGAGCTTATTTATAAGCTAGGGCAGCTTATATGACTTATTTGGACGTAATAAAATATAATGTCACTTGTTAGGACTTAATTGGAGTTAAAATGCTATTTTTACTAATTGAGGGACTAAAAGTGTCAATTTAGAAACTAAGGGGTCAAAACTATCATTTACTAAATTTAACAAGTCCAAGGACTGTTTTGTTTCCTGTCAATTTCAGAAACTTAAAGGGTAGTTTTTAAACCTATAAGGGACCTAAATGTAACTTGGTAAAGTTAATGACTAAAAGTGTAATTAATTAAACTTGGGTTTTAAACAAGTGTAAGTATTGTAACTATTCATAACCCTAGGCTGTTTAGTAATTGAAGAAACTTGAGAGCACTTTTGTGATCGACAGTAAATTTTGAGTAAACACTTTAACGAAATCAGACGAATTAAAAAATATTCGGTATCTTCAGTTTTTAAACAGCGACTTTAAATAAATGAAGTTTTCTGAACACACCTATACATTTCCAAGGGATCATCCGTAAATTCAAATACAACAATAATCTTGTTCAACACCACACAAGTGATAAACAGTATAATATAAAACTAACAAGTTATTTTAGGTTATACATTGGAGTCTTTAGCGCAACTGTGTAGACTATGACTGGCCCTATTTACATTAGGTATATGACGTGTGATTCAAACTGTATATCTATTATCATTTTCAGAGGACTATTTACTAAGGTGAGTTCATAGCCCCATGTTTTTCAATTATGTTAAATGATTTTTCATTGTTGGGGTGAGAGCATGCTTTGTTTTACAAATTGGATGCAAGTGTACATTTTATACTATATTACGTGTTTTTCCTATGTACTTACCCCACTAAGTCAATCATCATGAACAGTTAATTGCAATAGATGTAAGTTGGGAATTTCATTAGAAAGCGCGGAATGTTAAGAAATAGATCTCGTTGGATGACAATCCCCGTTTGAGTGATTAGCTTATCATCGGAACAACGCATAAACCATGTCTGATTTGGGGATGTTTGCAGGTTAGCACAACATTCCCGGACACTTATGGCAAAATTTTATTTGCATTCATACATTCAACTTTCTGGTGTCATAAGCTTAGGAAAACGGTATACTTATTATGATGTTTGCAAAAAAATAAAAACAAAAAATATGTATTAATTTTTTAGGATTTTAGTTTCAGCTGTTGCTTAATCATACACTATGACATCTTGCGGTCCTAACCAATGATTTGCATAAACCTATGAATTCACCAACATTATTTTGACGTTTTAAGAATGCTTTTTAGGTCAGTAAGGCACGAGGTGCGATGATACATTGGAAGTTAATAATTGAAGAGTCTACATTAAAGATTTGGGGTCTTATTACAGTTTCGGGTCAATTGTTATAAACCGGAATCTTTTATTTATATTGTTGAACAATTTGAAGTCATGGGCTTATGTAACAAACAAGTATTTTGTTAATCCAATGTATCTTTTTTCAAATGACACGTTTAGTGGTCGTTCTCATATCTTGTGCTATTGATCTATGAAGTAACGCCCTCGGATATTTAACATTCCGCTGCTACCCAAATTTGGGGGTGTTACACAATCCTATTTCATCACGAATCATGTAATCAAATAAATCACATAAAAATTAAATGGATTAAATCAACAATTCATTAAATAACGATGCAAAAAAAAATTAAATAATAAGAAAATTCTTACAAATCTCTAATACTTCATAGTAAAAATTCCACAAACTGCACTCATAACGTATCCTAAGTTTTCTTTAGAGAAGCAAACTTAGGCAATTGACAATAGAAAATCAAGCATGCATAATATCATAGAAATAACCATAGTGTATCAAAGTGCATCCAAGCAAGTTTTAGGATGATAAAATGAAACGATCATCCAAGGCAAGTTACGTTGCCCAAATTAGGTACTAAAAATCCGACTAAGCATTATAAGTTATAGTACGAAAGTGTAGGTAATAAAGATAAATACCAACAAATATAACTAAGTAGTAAAGATAGATATATTGTCTTATAGAAATTTTCTAAATTGCTTATTTCTTCATATTTCTCTACAAGTTTTTGATGCCCTTCCCGATTAACCTTAATCCACCATGATGCTCATCTCTCAATTAAACTTGACGGTTAAGAATTTCGGTTTGACGAGTATATAAAGTTTCCATGTTAGGGTCGATAGGGTGAGTTTTCAAAGACTCGAGGAACCTCATTTGTTAATGAATTAACAAAACGAGTAGGGGAAGGAGTGCTCGCACGCGATATCCCTTCATCATTTACATCATCATCATAGTTGAGATGAGAGGAGGATGGTTGACCGAAGGTAGAGGAAGAGGAAGTGGAGTGACGAGCTCTTTTCGTGCCATAATCCTTTCGAGTCTTTCGCTCTTGTTGAGCGGTAAGAGGATACATGACACGAATCGTGCATTCAAGTAAATCAGTAACACCCCGTGACTAATGGTCATGACATGTTTAAACAAGCGAGTTAATAACATGCCGTATGGCATAATCAACCGAAGTTTTTTAGTGACTAACTCCATACATTTTGCAAAAAAATATGCGAGATTATATCGCTCGGACCTAGCGATACAATAGAGCATGTGAAAAAGACACGCGGGAACATGATCCCGGTTGACCCTAGGACAAAAGACATTTTCCTGAATAATTTCAACCAAAGGTTTCATTACGGTGACAATTTCACGAGTTAAAATTTCATTTTCTTCGACAGTAATGACGTTTTATGACGAATATGAGTGACCGGACCCTCTCGTTCTTCTTGAACATAGTTTTTAATTTTATTGGGACAAGGAGGATTGGTTTGATATGGACCACTCGTAGGGACACTATACTGCAAGTTGTCAATAGACCACTTGTAGGTAAACGAACATGCACCATTTGTGGGAATGCCAAGAATTTGACCAAATTCTTTGATAGTGAAAGAAATGAATTGATTTTGAATGCCAAACTCGATTAACATTTGACCCTCTAAAGTATAGTTGACTCGGTATTGACTATAAAACTCGAGGATAAAACATGGACAGATTTGCTCATTGATTTTGAGAAGACAATCAAACCCAATATGACTGAATATGGACTCAACATAGACCAAATCGTCAAAATCTTGAAAAACTACCTGATCCTCATGAATGCAACGACTTTCAAGATTCTTTAGCATCTCTTTTAAAGGTGAGGTGTGTAACACCCCCCAAAATCACAACGCATCGAAATACCACTTAGGGTGATGTTTCATAGCATAAAGTACAAGTTACAAAAAATGACTCTAAGTGAGACGTTTTGAAAAGTCAACCATTCGATAACTTTTAATAAATATCAGAGTTACAATAGGTCCCATTACCATTTGATAAATTTTATAAAATATTAGAGTTACAATAGGTCCCATTTAAATGCAACAGGAAAGATTTTTTAAAAAAGTTTGTCGAATAGTACTCAAATAATAAAGCCTTCAAAAATATATATCCGCGCGTCTCGAATGCTCCCAATGCTTAGCTAGCAAATAATAACCTGAGAAAATACATGCAAAAACGTCAACAATAATGTTGGTGAATTCATAGGTTTAAGTATTTCAGTAAGAAAAGTAGCGTTACAACATTTCAAAGTATTATTTCTAAAATCCAAGTAGTGATTCAATAAATCAAATAATGTTCAGTAGTGGACCACAAGGTTCAAGTAATGTAGACAAGAGAAACAAATTCACCAAGTCCAAAAAGTAATATGTATTATTGCACTAAGCTCATGACCCCGAAGCCTTAACTGTTTGTGCCCCTAATAAATGTAGGATGTTCTGCCAAACACCCCAAAGGATACAATTCAAATGTTAAATGCGCCACATGATCAACTAGAAACCATAATTCCGAAAAGGGAGACGGGGATTGTCAGTCTCGATAGATCTATCCACACCATTCACGCTTACACAAATAACTAACGGTTCATGATTGACAGGGGACTTTGATGGCAGTGTGGTAACTTAGGCAATAATATTCAGGCAATAATCTGGATAGCATACAATTTTAAAAGCACTTGTGTCCAAAGTAAAACAAGTAATATGTTCAAAACTCTCGGTTTCATATATAGGTATTCAATGTTCTCAAATCATGTAGTAAGCAAATCAAACTTTAATAAGTTCATAAGAAAACAACCATGTATCACACATGTTTTAGAAGTCATACAATAAGCAAGTAAAAGCTTTAGTAAAAGTAATCATGTAACGCTTATGTGGTAGAAATCAATGAGTTTACTTGGTAAAACGAGCATGTATTCTCACCCCGAAAACAATGTATGAAAACTATTAAAAGAGAAAAGGTGGGGCTATGAACTCACCGAGAAGCAATGAAGTATCGAACGAGAAATTCAACAAGGAGAGAATGGCGACAACGTCTCACCCGCGACCTATAATAATGGTGCGCGTATAAGAATATATTTATAAGAAAAATGCATAAAATGCATAAGTATGTAAAATATATATATTTCGGCATATATGAAATCTTATAAAATGCATAAGAGTGCGCCAAACTTACTTATTTATACCCACTAAAATGATCCACCTTAAGTTTAACTCCATTTAAACCGACAAAACCGAGCACGGGAATGAAAAGAGCGTCAAAGTCAACAAGTCAAAGACGAAGCCGGAACCAAAGAAATCTTATTAGGCCAACCCGTACCCAAATTAATGGGCCAAGTCAGCCCAATAAGCTTTTTGAATAATTAAAAGTCGAGTGAAAAAGCCCAAATTCCTTTTAAAATCAAACCCGTCCCAAAACAATTAAATTAAGCCCAAACACTTAACTCCATTAACCCCAAACCATACATCCGTTAAATCCATTTACACCACAAGTCCCTGGGTTTTGCATCGTTAGTCCTTATGGACTAACCTTTCTAGTCCTTAAACTCTTACACCCTTAGTCCCTCAACCTAACCCCGTTACCCTTAAACCTGTTATCCCTCAAAACATATAAAACCCCTTTCCCGCCCAAAAGCACTATTCATCCATCACTTTCCCTACCTTCCCCATGCAAATCGACAAAACAGTGTCACACCCTAAAACCCATCTTACCCCCACATCACAAACAACCAAATTCCACCTTGGCGATCTAAAGAATTCTTATTGGTTGATGTTTAGAAGGCAAAATCAATGGCTGAGATTGATAGACTTGGTGAACAAGACAAATGAAGGGTTAAGATGATGACTTTGAAGTCTCTCTCATAAGAAACACAAGAAGCACACATGTGCATTGCAATTTTTATATAAATAGGGCTTATTTTCAGTTTGTAAGAGAATGTAATTTAGGAGTAGAATAGTTTAATTTCCAGTTTATTTTTATTGTAATTTACTTTTAAAAGTCTTATAAACTTTTTATGTTTTTATGAAATTTAAGTTTTTACGCAAATATTTCTTTTAAGTTCTTAATGCACATTTAGCTTATTTACTTCAAAAGTCATTTCACAAGCTTTCTATAGGTTAATTTTGCACTTGCAAAACCTTTTTAAGCTTTCTCAAAAAGTTTAAATTTAATTTCCTATTTTAAAGCTCTTTCACTCAAAAATCACCTGAAAAAGCTAACTTGGATGATAAGCTTACAAAGGAAGAGCTTAAAGCTAAGCTTGTAGATTAAGCTTGAAAAAGCTATTTGAGTCCTTGTTTAAGCAAAGGACTAAGGTATACTTTCATTTTCATTTTTAGCTTATTTACTGTTCATTTGCTTATTTAAGCTTATTACTGCTTATGTCTGCTTATTTATGCTTATTTATGTTGTTTAATGCCTATGTATGCTTGCTTAATGTTTTAATCTTCTTTGCTTAAGCTTTTTCATTAAAACTGCCAATTTTAGTCTTTAATACTGCTTAATCTAGTTTTCTTATTTTTATTGCTTAATTTTATTTTCAAATTGCTTAAATGTCTTTATTATACCATATGCTTAAACTGTTTTTGGTTTTCACAAGTTTTATTAAGCTGTTTTAAGCTTAAAATGATTTTTCAGATCCTTAGGGAGTGTTTGGTTTAAGGTTTTATTTCATTAAGAAAGCTGTTTTGTTCACTTATGGTTTCTAAATCCAACTTTAAATCTTCTTAAATATGTTTTGGATTAAGTTTAGACAAGTTTGAATCAAGTTTCAAGTATTTCTAAAGTTTTTATAAGCATAAGTTCATTTCTGAGAGTTTTCTAAGTCCTAAATCTGTTAGCATTTGATTTCAAGATTTAAGTTGTTAAAGTTGTTTTTACAAGTCTAAAATATATTCTAAATTGAGTTTATAATCTGGTTTCTAAGTTGTTAAGTATTTTTTTTATTGTTTTGGTTTTCATATCAAATATATGCAATGAATTTGATTTCAAGTCAAGCTTTTGATCATTTTATTATTGTAGGAATAATCCTATTCTAAGGCTTATGATTTCATGATTTAAGAGTTGTAGTCTAATTTTTTGAGCTGATTTTAAACTTTTAGTCTTTAACTATAGGTTAAGCCACTTAGTTTCTAGCTTAAATGTCCATGGTTAGCTGTTCATATCAATTTACTATAATGCCACTGCATAGCATATATGAGATTCGAAGTTTTTTTTTTGTCTTTTTAATTTTGAGCTTTTTCTTGCCTTCTATTACTTATGAACTGTGTTTTAGCTAGTTTTTAGCTTAGTTGCTCATAATAAGCTCAATTTTAGCTTGTTTGATAAGTTTTCATGTTTACAGTGGTTAAGTGTTTGAGCTTTTAGAGTAAACTGTGTTTTAGAAGCTTAATTTCTGGCTAGTTTAGTGCTTTTCAAAAATAGTTACAGTTATAAAAATGATTATTTTTATCTTATTAAAAAAGTTGTTTAAAAAGTTTTGCAAAATAAAAACATTCGGAGGTGAGGGGAAGTTAAGGGTAGCAAGGCTCGAACCCAGACCTCGCCACCAGCACCCCGCAACGTCTTAACCATGCACCAGTAGGTCTAATCTGTTTTAAGTCCTGCACAAATATAGTACTTAACCTTTCTTTAGTTTTATGCTTTATTGGCTTATTTTTCTTGTTAACTGCTTATTCCGTTTAGCTTCTTTCCAGCTCTTATTTTTCATAGATTCTTCATAAGCTAAAGTACTTTCTGTGAATTTTTCAGATTTTTTCAAATTAGTTTATTATTTTTAATTAATTTTTTAGATTAAATTAGTTTTTAATTCATAATAAATAAAATAAAAGTCAAAAAAATATAATTCTTTTTTTTAAAAATTTTCTTTTATCATTTAGGATTGTTAAAAATTAAAATTTCATTTGTAGGGTTAAAATTTTAGAATTTAGGTTTTTAAAGAACGGGTTTTGAATCCCGTTATCGTTTTTAGTGTTTTAGCCTTATTTGCTTTCGTTTTTGCGTCGCCTTTACTTTGTTTGTGCATTTTATTTTGCTAGAAATAGAAAACCAATAAAGAATTTTGATATTTAAGCATTGTTGCACAAACGTTACCTCGAATTTTCAAATTCGCACCTTGTCGGGACACGACCCGGGAAGGTTTTTTAGGATTTTGCTTTGGTCAAAAGTAATTATCTTTTAAAAAGCCTCTTGGAATTCTTATCATTGATATTTTTGAGATAATTCTTGTTATGATATATTTATATTTATTATATATATTTATATATTCTAAAGGAGTTGTTTTAAGCGAATCAATTTTTGGCGCCGCTGCCGGGGAAGTTGTGAAACGATTATCGTGTTTCGTTTGAAGATTAGTGTTTGAAGACCCTTCCCCGTGAAGTTATCTTTTTCATTTGTGAATATTTTCAAGTAATCAAAAATACCAATTTTTTTTAGATTACAAACTATAAGAGAGGTATAAGAAGGGTCGATCCTACGAACTTCGACCCGAAAGGAAAAGGTTTTTAATAGCTTCGCGCTTACCCGCTCCTCCGCTTCTTTGTGCGTTTTCTAGAGAGATACCGAGCACTATTGACTTTCGGTTACCAAAAATATTTTTTCTTTAGTATTTTTAAAATATAAAAATTTCAAAAATATTCTTTGTTGCCCTCTATATCATTTAATTCTCATTTTCTTCAAACCTTCTTAAACCATTTAATTCCCATGGAGTCTTATTTCTCCCGAATATGATGTGTGGTGTGTGGTACAACCTACATAAATAACTCATATTGTTTATTCATGCAATGTGCCAACTGTTGCGGTATGTCATTTTATTTGATGGGAAAATTGTCCAAATGGGTACTTTAGAGGGAAATCCAAACTATTTTTTCAACTTCCGACACTATTTTAAAAAACGAATCTCCAAGTTTCTCTTAACCACCAGTCACACACACTCAACCAATCTTTTTGAATTTTGCGGTGAAAGATGCTTCTTATGGTCACTATGTTACACCACAAGTTCCGATTATTTCTAATCCGGAACCATGCTACAATCAAAACTATGATGAGTTCACACAAACTTTACCAAGATTTCAACAACAAATTCTTTGTTGTGAAAATTGCGGGGGTCCTCATGCGACTTTTGAATGTCAACCGATGAATCAAAATTATCACAATTCCAATTCTTTCGGTTTTGACCAATTTCAACCCCTGTAATTTCCCGTCATTCATCAACCTCCTCAAGAAATAAGAATGGAAGCTTTGCAAGCCCGAGAAGACCTAATGGAATCTATACAAACCTTTTTAAAGAAGTTTAATCGTATATCTTTTAGAGAAACGCCAAAGGTTTTATTGCTAGCTTAGGAGAAATTTTTTGACATTAAGCATGCTTGTAAAGAAAAGCAACATCAACTAGATGTTATACAAGAATTGCTTCGTAAACTTCTTAATGATGTGCAAATTATAAGTGAGGAGCTGGCAAATTTTATTAATACTCCGAACTGGAATCGTCCTGCCTTCTGCAACAATGATGATGCTGATGATGACAAAGAGTATACTATTGAAATCACACCCGTCTTACCAACCGAGGAACCCAATAACTCTCTAAGTATGAGGGACGAGCATCTTAGCACTATTCCGAAAACGGAATCAGACGAATTAATAAAGTCTAGTGTTGAGAACCTTATCCCAATCCCAAGTGAGTCTGAGGATTTTTTCAATATTGAAAGTGAGTGTGATGTGCCCGATTGTGATGATCCTCAAACGAAATTTTTTCAATGTGTTCCAATCCTCTCTTCGACGATTCTACCTCTAGTGATGACGAGTCAAGTCATGAGGAGGTTATTCATGAAATGATTTTAAAAATTTTTGAACCCTCTTTTTTATCTTGACGAGGAAATCATTTCTAGTGAGTTTAATACCGATTCAAAATGAAGAACCTCGATCTAGCTTTCCGAAAAATGAGATTGTTTTGGATACCAAGGTCTTATCTTCTGAATCATATAACTCAAATCGGATACTATGATGGCTTCCTCCCCCAAGATTGATTCCTCTCGATGATTTCACCTTGAACTCAAAACAATTCCACCGGGAATTGTTAATACCGATCACGAGGAATATATTAGTCTTATGGAGAGGTTGCTTTACGATAACTCATCTCCCCGACCGCCGGAAGATTTTCATGCTAATCCAAATACGATCATCGAGTCTCTTCCCATATTTCCTATCCCCGTCGAGGATAGTGGCTCTCCTAGGGAAGAGATCGATATATTTCCCGGTCTGGATGACTCAATACCACCGGGTATTGAGAGTGATGATTACGACTCAAAGGATACGATAAATTCACCTCCCTTCCTGAGTCGAATCATTATTATGTTGATTATCTTATTCGGGAGATTCAACCATTGATGAGGTGGAAGACATCTCCCGTTCATGTGCTAATATTTTCCCACCCACCACCCCTTCATATGGATATTCGACTTCAATTCCTCTCATAATGATCCTCGATCCGAGTCTTGAAGTTTCTTACTCCCTACCGGAGAAAAGAAACAATTTACGATCCGGGGATATGCATTGAAGTCGAATCCACAAGATTTCTTGCTACTTTTTCCCCCGTGATTGATACTTTACTTCCATTTTCATCCGAAAATAAAGACAAAGTTTTCAATCACGGTGTTCTTGCTTCAAAGGAGAAATCTCCTCCTTCTTCATCACATCGGGGCTTTAAAGCTTCCAAGCTTTTTCATAAAAGCCCGATGTTGATTCATGGAGAGAACATTCCTATCTTGGATGTTCTGTTTCTCCATTTCTATCCTCCTTGACCAACTCAAGTATGGGGGATCGAGTCAGGCTCAAGACTCGGTTAACAAAAATAAGCGCTTCGTGGGTGGCAACCCATGCTTATCCTAATATAATATTAGTAGTAGTAATGAATAAGTGTTTTGTAATGTGAGGAGGCTCGCCTCTTCCTTTCTCGTGTTTCGTGTTTTTTGTTGTATGTCCAGGATTGCCCCAGATTTTGAAGCCTCTCGTGCTCGTGGTTTTGTCCTTCGTTCACTCGAGCTTCACATCCTCAGCTTCATTATGGGAATCCAATATCCAAATCTTATCGACTAACGTTTATCTTTGAGCATACTTAATAAACGGCTTTAGATTTACGTAGAGACCCTTCTTAAAACATTGAGGACAATGTTTAGTTCTAGTATGGGGGGATCTATCGATTTGATTGTGCCTGCAGTCGTTGTTTTCACGTAATCCCGTTTTTACCACCAAAATACCAAAAAAATGAAAAAATTTAAAAATTTTCAAAAATAAAATAAGTGTTTTGTCACAATTTTGACTTTCCTGCTGGGTAGAATAAGAATAAATTTTGACTCGATCGAGCGTGTTGAGCTCTAGCTTGTTCCTTAACTTTTAGACTAAGCATTCGCGGATCTTTGCGAAGAACAAAAAATGATAGAGTTAATTATGAGTTGGATGCTAAACAAGGATTATTTGGAAATCTTACAAGCTCATGTGTGTAATTTGTGGCTTTTCTCTCCCATAAGCTTCTAACCGGACTAATAATACGTGCTCTCTTCGAAAATTAAACTTAAATCAACAATTTTTGAAGTATAGTCGATATCAATAATTTTAGTTCAAATTTATACTTAAATTTTCTAAAAAGAAATTTTCTCTATATCGTGGTATTATATGTTAAAAAAATGAGGTAATAATAATAATAAACTGTGGGCTAATAAAAGTTTACTGCATCTTGCCGGCTCACAACCGATGTTGCAGTCTTCTAAATAAGGCACATAGTATTTATCCGAGACTGATAAAAGTTTGCTGCATCTTGCCGGCTCACAACCGATGTTGCAGCCTTCTAAAAGGTCGAGGATTTCATTAGTTTAATGGATGTGTAATTATATTAAGTGTAGTAAACGTGAATTAATAAATATAGGGAAAATCTCTTTTTCTTAAATTTAATTATGTTTTTGAACTAAAACTATTACATTTTAAAGTGTGATTTTATGTATAAACGGGAAACCTAAGAGTTTTTGAAATCGAGGCCGAGAGTTTTCCGCAACTAGTCTCTGTGGGGTGTCAAAAGCCTGATCACTTTGCCGCAGGGTTGGGATGTGCCGAGACGAAAGTCGTTACATGGGATGATCTCGCTTTCAAACTCATTATTCTCGGGTGGAACGTAAAGCATACAAATTTTGCAAAATGGTTGATCCATGGTTGAAATTCAAAATAAGCACATTCACCTAAGATATAATAATTATCGGGAGCGAAAAGTTCACAAGTTACAAGTATGAGTAGTGTTAGCATCTTAACTTATATTTAACGGTGATTACGTTTTAAGCTTGGTTTGGAATAAGTGAAAAGTCGGGAACGATGAATTTATCCTTTTTGGGGCATTTTAGGATTGACTCGTGTCTTGTTCTATGACCCTAAAAGTTATGATAATAACGAAAGTCAAACATGTTAGTTGTTGCTTAAAATGGAAAGTACAAAAAAAAGAGAAAATTGAAAAGAACAAAAATATGTGTGGGAATAAGTGTATATATTTAAAAATGGTAAAAACAAGGCTTTTCAAAGCTATCGATTCTTTAATTCCCCTTGATGAACACTTAGCTACTTTTCGAGGTAATTAGTCGAGGGGGATTGAGATTCTTGGTTTTCTTAAGTGTTTACTTATAGCATTGCGTGAGGACACGATAATAGTTTAGTATGGGGGATTTTGGTATGTGTTTAATTACACATACCCTTTGCCTATAAAAACAGACTTAAAAGACCAAAAACATACCAAAAATACATTGTATTTGTGTGTTTTGCATTTATTAGTTGTGCAGAAACGATATCAACAAAAAGAACAAAAATCAAGTCAAAAACGGACAAAACCGAGCACGGAATGGAAATGGCGTAAAAAGTCAAAATCAACAAAAGTCAACAAAGTCAAAGTCAAAGACGGAGCCGAAACCGAAGAAATCTTAATGGGCCCACCCGCACCCATCTAATGGGCCGGGTCAGCCCATTAATCATTTATGTACAAGACTTATAAGACTTAAGTCTTATAAAAGCCCAAAACCCTTTTATAAATCCAAATCCATACCCGGCCCAAACTAAAAGCCCAAACCAAACCATTAACACCCTTAACCCTGTTAACCCATAAACCATTTACACCTTACACCGTTAGTCCTCAAGGACTAACATTGTTAGTCCAAAAGGACTAACGATGCAAACACATCACAAAAACAGGGCAAACGCCCGTTAAATTTTTATAACAAATCCCTTCCCGCCAACACTATTCCCCTATCGTTTTCCCCACCTCGACTACTGTTCCACCATGACAAACCCATCACTCTCTCAAAGCCCCACTCAACCCCACCTCCACAAACCTCCAATCCACCTTGGCAATCCTACAACCTCTCATTCGTCAAGGGTTTTGACCAAATCAATGGACATGATCATTCGGATTGGGCTCCAAGGCAATTCTATGGCTGGGATTTGTTCAAAGAAGCACAAAGAGGGTTTTTCAAGGGTTTATACTCATAAAGAAAGCACAAGAAGGACGAAGACAAAGATTGAAGACCAAGTCCAAGACCTAATTTGAATTCTATAAATAAGGCCTTGTAAGCCTTTCATGGAGTTAGTTTTTTTGAGTTTACTTTTCAGCTTATATTTAATGTTTTTAAGTTTAATGTATTTTTTTAAAAGCCTTGTACTGATTTTAAGTTTAATGAAAAATTTAAGTTTATGTTAAAGCTGTGTTTGAGTTAAATGCATTTTAAAACTATTGTTTTTAAGCCCACATAAGCTCTTTTTAACTTACTTAAACTGTTGACTTAAGCACTATAAGTTTTTCAATAACTTATAGTGCCTAAGTCCTTTTTACCTCAAAATTCACTCAAAAAGCTCAAGTTGGAAGATGAGCCAGAAAGGGAAGGGCTTATAGGGGTTTGACTAGCTTGTTCTTGAACAAACTAGAGCTGTAGAAAAGCTCTTAAGAGCATTTGTACCCTTGTTTAAGCAAAGGGAATTGTAAGTCTTCACTTTTCCATTTTTAGCATTTACTGTTCATCTACTTATTTTCTGCTTATTTCCAGCTTATTTATGCTTATCTATGCTTATTATTGTGTTATGTTAATGTTTGTTGCTTATTGGTAGTTTAAACATCATTTTTTCATGAATCTGTCATAATTAGCTAGTACTGCTTATTGTTGTTTGCTTATTTATAAGTGCTTATTCCTGTGCTTTTTATGCTTATTATTGCTTAATATTAACTGTTGTTTATCTGTTTTTCATAAACTTTGCTTAAATTGTTAGAATCCAAGTTTAAAATGTGTTTTGGAATTCTTAAAGGGGTGTTTGGTTTAAGACTTTAAAGTGGGTCAAAATGAGTTAAAACTGTTTTGGGTCTCCAATACAACTTTGTCAAGATCTTTTAGGTTGTTTGAGTCAGTTTTTATAAGTCTTTTAAGTTTAAAATTCATTTTTAATATTTTTAGTAATCATGGCTTGAATCTGGTGGTTTTGAGTTTTATATTTCAGCTCACCTTCTTAGATCTTGTTTAGGTGTTTGAAAGTGTTGTTTTATGCATGTTTAAGTCTTAGAATGCAGTAGGAATTGTCTGTCAAAAGAGGGCATTTGTGAATTAAGTTTTTGTCCAAAACTGTCATAGTTTTCTTAGCTTTCTTTCTAAAGTAAAAATCCACTTTTTAAATACAAATTTAGATAAGTTAAAGTAGTTTTTAGATCTTGTAATCCCTTGCATAAGTAGTTGGTAGTGCTAATTTTATCTGTTTCAGCTTATTGTGTAGTTTTAACTTAATTTTCCAGCTTAAATTAGGTCTGCAATATAGCTATTTGTCTTTTATGGAAAACCAAAAAGAGTGAATTTTGAAAACAGCCTTTTTCATAAGCAAATTTCATGGCCTATTTGAATTTCAAACCACTTTCTCTTTGCTGATTAGTGTAGCTTATAGTACAAGCTTTAAGATCATATAAGCTATTAAGCCATAAGGATCCTTTAACTAGCTTAAAAATAAGCTAGAAAAGTGTCCCTTGGGCTATTTGGCTAGCAGTTTTTGGCCAAATAGCTTATTGGCTTTTTTAGACCTTTTCAGCTTGTTTGATTGCTTAATTTCTGTTTATATGTGCTTATTAGGTCTGTCTAGTTTACTACATTTGCTTATTTTCTTGTGCATTGTGCTTATTAGTCAAAAATTAAGCCCACGGTTAGTTCTTTTTAGAGATAAAAACGTAAACAGTCAACGGTTTTGTCTTATTGCTGGCTTATTTTTAGGTTTTTAAAAAAAGTGTGTTTGTTAAAGTTGGTTATTTTGGCTTAATTTATAAGTTTGTAAAAAGAAAAATAAAAAAAAATGTTTGGGAAAGTGGGAAGTCCAAGGTGGAAGTCCAAGCTCGAACTTGGAACCGTCGTACCACCCTCAACCAAGCATTTTAACACACACCCTGCTACCAATCGTGCCCTTGGGTCTTTTCTGTTTTCCCTTGCACCTTTTAATCTTTTAACCCATTTTAGTTATAAGCCCTTTTCGGCTTAATTCCAGCTTATTTAGATAAGTTGTTGACCCAGTTGTATTTTTCATAGGATTAGCTTATTGTTAAGTAATTTTTGTGATTTTTCCAGATTTTTTATAATTCGTTTAGTATTTTTAATATTTAATTTAGTCTAAAACCGTTTTTAATTCATAATAAAAAATATAAAAGTCAAAAAAATATAAATCTTTTTTTTTAATTTTCTTTTATCATTTAGGACTGTAGAAAATTGAATTTGCATTTGTAGGGATAAAATTGTAGATTTTGGTTTTTTAAAGAACGGGATTAGATCCCGTTCTCGTTTTTAGGTTTTTAGCTTTAATTACTTTCGTTTTTAGTTTGTTTTACTTATTTTTCCCGTAGAATTAGAAATCCAATCAAAATCTTTGTTATTCAAACATCAAATATTAAACCGACTCTCGACTTTTTATTGCACGCCTCATTGGGAGAACGACCCGGGTGATTACTTGCCCGGAAATCAATTATATCAATACCCGAGCGTTTTGTTGACCTTTTCCTAAATGGATTGACTAGGTTGACTTGAGGGGATTTTTTATAAATTTTGATATTTTATTTTACTATTTTATATATAATTACCACCTATAAAGGACCTTATCATTTTGGGCGTACGCTGCCCAAATAGGGGAGGAGTGTATACGATTGTTGTTTCGACGTTTGACAATTAGTGTTTTGAAGACCCTTCCTCGTGAAGTTATCATTTGCGTTTGTGAATATTTTCTTCTTATTATTATAAAAATATAAATACTGATAATATTTTATAGTCTTGATTTTTTGTGAATATATGTGAGCAAATAATCACAAATACTTTTCCCTAAAGTATTTAAAAAACAACAAAAAGATTTAAAACTTGCCTTGTTTCATTTTGTGAAGTACGCTCACCTTTAATAGGATTAACAACTATAAGAGGGGTAATAAGAGGGTAGTTCCTAGGAAACTACGACCCGAAACGAGAAGTTTTTAATAGCTTCGGCTTTCCATCGCTCCTTCGCGCCTTTGTGTCGTTTTCTTTTAAAGAGCTACCTGAGAAGCATGTTGATTTATAGGTTTAAGTATTTTCGTCTCATTTTGTCCTTTAATAAAATATGTTGTTTAAAAAACTCGAAAACAAAAAAATAATCCACCTTTAAAACTCTTTTTCCCTTTAATTCTTTTTCTTAAACCCTCTATATTGTTATATTCTTAAGGGCTTACTACGATATCGTTTTGAATCCCCTCTTCCACATTAAAGAGTGTTCTTCTTGTGGATCCTTTTGTATAATAAAGAAAAGTTGTTAGTGTGAATATGATTCCGATCTCAAATTATGTTCATGATTTTAATCAAGCTCTCCGACTAAAGAACGCCACCTAATACATACCCCACACGATTCGCCCACCAACGTCGTTGCTTCATTGTAAAGATGTGATTAGTAAGGTGATTTTGTCCATGATGTTCTTGCATAGGTTGGAAGTTGACTTAGCAATGAACTTTTGTTTGATTTTGCTTCATGATATGGAAATAATCCAGAATCTGAAATACTTTAAATGATTCCACCAAATATTTTCCAAAAAAGTCTCATAAAGTCCTCCACTAATCTACCATCATTGTTGTTACGGGAGTAGTGATTCGTTAGACGGTATCTTTGTCAACAATGTACTTGTGAGTTTTTACTGGGAACGGTGCTCATTATTGCTATAGAAAGTCCCGCTGAAAGTTTCGACATCTCTAATCCGGAACCATCCATAATCAAACACGTTGATGAGTCCTGACATAACTTGCCAAGCTTTTAACCGACAATGCTATATGGAAGATGAAAATTCATTCACATTATGATTCCAATCTTATTTTGTGGATGATTCTCTAACCCAACTCCACAACCCGACGCTATCTTGTAAATGTTTGTGGGAACGATCTCATTATTGGTTACGATTGTCCACTCAAGTTCCGTTTATATCATAATCCGGAAGCCAGTTGTGTAACAAACAATGTACATTAAATTTCCACAAAACTTCAAAGTTTTCAACAACAATATATTTGTTGTACCCGTTGTGGGGGCCCGCATGAGACTTTTCAATGTCAACAATTGATCTTCGATGAGCCTTATTGTGAAAACTGCGGGGGACCTCATATGAGTTTTCAATGTCAACCGATGAATCAAAATTATTACGAATCTAATCCGTGCTATGATTCTAATTCTTTCGGTTTTGACCAAATTCAACCCCCGCAATATTCCATCGATAGATCCCCACAATAAAGAAATCATTGAAAGTTTGAAATCTATGTTTGAAGAAGGAATTCAGTAAACGACAACCTGACTGCTAAAAAGTCGATCAATTACCTCCTCAAGAAATGAGTATCCAAGATATGGAGGATCTGAAGCAGCAGTATTTAGATGAAATGAAAAGTTTAATTAATGAAATTCAGATTAAGGATTATCGTAATGAGAAGATTGATATTCAGTATAGAAGGGAATGTGAAATTAAGATTGATGAGCTTAAACAAAATTTCAATGAAGAAGTAATGAAATTAGGAAAAAGGTAGAAAGAAGCTTCTACAACAAGAGCAGCAGCTTATGTTATAACTGTTACACGAACATTTCAATTAATATATGAAGATGATGACGACGAGTATTCTTTTGCTACACAAGAATATCTTAAGAAATTCTCCTCCGCAATCACACCGATTACCAAATCGGACTCTTATAATGGAGGATAAGCATCTCGACACTATTCCGGAAATGGAATCGGACGAATTAATAAAGTCTAGTGTTGAGGACCTTGTCCATACCCCAAGTAAGTCTGATGGTATATCTGAAGGTGAATGTGATTTGCCCGTTTGTGATGATATCTTCTCCGAAAAAGATGAGGTGTTAGATGATATCATTTCAATTCTCCCCGGGAAATGTAATGATCGATTTTAATGTCGAATCTAGTCTAATTGAATCCGTGCTTAATCGTGATAACGTGATATCTTCTCCTAAGATCGATTTCCTTCTCGAGGAGTTCGCCGGTGAACTCGCTCATTCTGATCCAATTCCACCGGGAATTGATGAAACCGTACAATTGAACACTGAGATCTCTAGAATTATATGTCAAATAATGAATGTAAGAAACCTCTATTCCACGCCCGAAATTGAAACACTTAAAAGCTGATTCTTAAACTGATCCACGATACCAACAAAGAATATTCAACACGTTGAACACGAAACTCAATAAAAAGGACGACATCGAATACTGTTGAGGCCACACCACCTGATACGATCCACGTCATCATAGAGGAGGTTGAGATTGTAATCACTGAAATTTGGAGGGGGAATGTGTGATACTGATAATCATTTAACCAATCAAAGACGATAATTTTTCGTGAAAAATTGATGAATGTCAATCTTCCTTATTGCTAAGATCGTAAGCATTAAAAGAAATAATCCGAACACCATCTTCCAATTTTGTAGACCAAGGACCTCCTCCACACTCTTAACTTATTCTTGTAGAGACATATACACCTTTGAAAAAACTTTACCCAATCTAAAACTCTTTTCTTTAATCATGAAAGAGATTAGTAGTTGGCATTCCTCTACTTATATGGATTTATCCTCTTCCAGATTATAAAAGCATTCTTTTTGTGATAGTGAACACCCGGATTTGGGGGATTAACACTATGGATGTGGTTGGAGGATATTTTTGATAATCCAATAAGAGAACCAAGAGTTCATGTGCCTAATGTTTTACCCACACATCCCACCTTTCAACTGGATTCGGATTTCACTCTTTCTAGTGATTCCCTCGGATCCGACCTTGTAGTTTATTTTCCTTCCGGAACTAGAAATAAGATTTTTGATCCAGGGATATGCATTGAAGACGGAATCACGAGATTTCATGCTAATCATTTCCCTGTAGGAGCCGCGATGATAATTTACTTCCGTTTTCACCGAAAATAAAGACAAGTTTTCAATCACGGTGTTCTAGCATCTTATTGCTATCAAAGAGAAATCTACTCCTTCTTCATCACATCGGGGCTTTAAAGCTTCCAAGCTTTTTCATCAAAAAAGCCCGATGTTGATCTATGTCGAAGGACATATCCTAACTTGATGTACCATTTCCACCATTTACTAAACCTCCTTTGACCAAATTAAGTACGGGGGATCGAGTCAGGCTCAAGACTCGGTTAACAAAAATAAGCGCTTCGTGGGTGGCAACCCATGCTTATCCTAATATAATTATAATAGTAGTAATGAATAAGTGTGTTGTGTGAGAGGCTTGCCTCTTCCATTTTCGTGTTTCGTGTTTTGTATTGTATGTCCAGGATTGTCCCGGATTTTTAAAGTCTCTCGTGCTCGCGGTTTTTGTCCTTCGATCACTCGAGCTTCACATCCTCAGCTTCATTTTGGGAATCCAATATCCAAATCTTATCGACTAACGTTTATCTTTGAGCACACTTAATAAACGGCTTAGGATTTACGTAGAGACCCTTCTTAAAACATTGATGACAATGTTTAGTTCTAGTATGGGGGGATCTATCGATTTGATTGTGCCTGCAGTCGTTGTTTTCACGTATTCCTATTTTTACCACCAATATACCAAAAAATGAAAAAAATTAAAATTTTTCAAAAACAAAATAAGTGTTTTGTCACAATTTTGACTTTCCTGCTGGGTAGAATAAGAATAAATTTTGACTCGATCGAGCGTGTTGAGCTCTAGCTTGTTCCTTAACATTTAGACTAAGCATTCGCGAATATTCGCGAAGAACGAAAAATGATAGTGTTAAGTATGAGTTGGATGCTAAACAAGGATTATTTGGAAATCTTAAGAGCTCATAAGTGTAATTTGTCGCTTTTTCTCCCATAAGCTCCTAATCGGACTAATAATACGTGCTACTTTTGGAAATTAGACTTAAATCAACAATTTTTGAACTCAAAAATGTAGTCGATATCAATAATTTTAGTCTTAGTTCAAATTTATACTTAAATTTTCCAAAACGAAGTCCTTTCTATATATCGCAAAATAAATGAAAAAATGAAAAAATGAAAAGAATGAAAAGAATGAATGATTGAATAAGGCAATTATATAAATTGTGGGCTAATAAAGGTTTACTACATCTTGTCGGCTCACAACCGATGTTGCAGTCTTCTAAAGAAAGCCCATAGTATGAATAATAATCCGAAGTCGATAAAAGTATGCTGCATCTTGCCGGCTCACAACCGATGTTGCAGCCTTCTAAAAGGTCGAGGGTTGCAATTGCATCAAAAGTTATGTTAATATTAAGTATGAATAAATAAATATATGGAAAACCCTTTTTCTTAAATTTAAATATGCTTTTGAACTTAGACTATTTCATGATTACATTAATAAGATATGTCTAAATGAGAAACCTAAGAGTTTTTGAATCCAAAGGTCCGTGAGTCCCGAACTAGTCTCTGTGGGGTGTCAAAAGCCTGGTCAGTTAGTCGATGAGGTTGGGATGTGCCGAGACAAAAGTCGCTACATGGGATGATCTCGCCTTTAAACTCAATATTCTCGGGTGGAACGTGAAGCATAGAATTTTGCATATAAAACGTTGATCCATGGTTGAAATTCGAAATAGCACATTCACCTTAATATAATAATTGCCGGGAGTGAAAAGTTTACAAATTGCAAATATGAGTAGTGTTAGCATCGATACTTATACTTAACAGTGATTTTGTTTTAAGCTTGGTTTGGAATAAGTGAAAAGTCGGGGACGATGAACTTATCCTTTTTGGGGCATTCTCGGATCGAACTGCATCTTGTTCTATGATCCCTAAAAGTTATAAAATAACAAAAGTCAAATAAGTTAGTTAGTTGCTTGAAATGGAATAAATATGCTTGTTTTTGTGTTTGTACTATGCAGGTACCGGATATTCACTAAAGGACAAAATCGAAGCCAAACCGGACAAAACCGAGAGCGGAATTGAAAAGAACGCGAAAAACTGAGGC
>BQNB010070353.1:0-33151 GCA_026074375.1 Tanacetum coccineum
ATCCAACTACCATAATCCAACAGCTCCCACTTGGGAGTTGGAGTAGCACCTAACACTTATACCTATAATTGGCAAAGTCTAGCAACCCACACAATTATTTTTACATTAGGAATATTATGAGATAAGAGTTTCAAAAACCATTTCAGATACCGTTAAACTATGGATATGGATCCTAACTCATTCCATATAGTTTAACTATTTAGTTTCTCGTTATAGAAATAATTCAGATATACCAAATGTAATCAAGAATCATCTTGAATTACCCTTTGGGCACGGCCATGCAATTATCTGATTAATTCTGGAGAGGCGCCATGGTATCTTTCTGCAATTTAAATAATTGAAGGAACAAATTCTTTATTGACTACAAGTGTTGTAGATGCTGCTTCACATCACTTTCAAAAATAGCCTTTATGACTACCTTATTCAGGATAGCGTTTGACATATAATCAAAAAGTGATATTCACACATGCAGAACTTGCTTGCATCTCAAGTCTAAGGACGACTTTTAAACCATTTTTGACATTTACTCATGACGAGGACCCAAAAGTAAATATTTGAAGGTTGGGGTATCCAATATGCATCCCTTGTGAATACACATGAGTTTGGCGGGAACAATCTATATATTCAAGAAATATAACCAACACTCACATTTGCCTTACATAACAATATTCTCATATTGTTAACCGACAATGGACATATTTAGAATGAAAAAAAACATTCAAGGATTAAACATGCAAATATAGGATAACAATTATTATATGTATGAATGACAAATACCACATATCTTCATTCATCAGAAAGTAAAAATTGTCTTACAATCCCAATTATCCAAATACTAAAACAGATATGCATGAAACTAATTAGCAAGTTGAAGTCTAATGTTTCCAACATTCTCAACTATTTCTTTACAAGACAGCTAAATAGTTATCTGAGTAAACTTTCCGAATACTTGTTTCAAATTCACATAATTGTGAATAATAAGATGAGTGTCTTACTGTTCATGTGCATACTATTGCAAGAGTCATAGTATGGACAAGGTAATAGTACCTTTTATAGGGTATTTGAAGTCAACAACATACCTTTCTCAGACAGTCATCTTTACAGTTTCTTAAAATGTAAAGTATTCTCATTCTTTAATGTGTAATGCAACAATGCTCTTAGCTGAGCATATCTAGTTAGTAGATTTATCATAAAAGATGAAATCCTACTTTAACTAGGATTGATTATTCTCTAGCATCGTTTGTACACAAACAACATTATGCCTTATATAATTCGTAAACATTTGTATTTAACAGTCATCTAAATGTTCTCAATTAGATATTGTTATCTAAATACTCTCAATTAGATACTGTTGTTGTTAGCTCATCTTGCTACCTTGCAAAAGTAACAACCAGTCACATACATAATATAATATATATACATAATGAATCCTTAGTCATAAACACAAGGTCTCCATCCATGTGACAAATTATATCAAGTGAAATATACCATTTAAGACTTGCTTCAATGATATATTGCATTGTGTTGGACTTTATTTCCGCATATGTTTATTTCATTAAACATTTATTCCAAGGTCGTTTGTTTTATTCCTTAAACTCCCAAGTGAAGTTTCATTCCAATCTCAAGGATTAACATCTAGCTTTGATGGAATGATGCTTTCAATATGTTACACGACATATGAATTTTAAGGAAAAACATAGTGCTCCCACTTGATGTCAGGTGTACTCAGGAGTTATCTTAATTTAATCAGAAATCATATTTTGATTAAACATAAGATCTCAGCTCCTAGATGCATGATTCAATCCACACTTGGATTCTATTATCTTGTATACATTATAAAGATTATTTTAAACTCATAACCTTTTGATTACACACCGTCCTCGCAAAAAGTAATCATAAAGGAAAAAGTTATAAAACTTAATTGTCATATTACAAATATCGGCTCATAACCCTTTTGATTACACATCGTCCTCGCAAGGTAATCATTAATGAAAGAGTTATGATCCTTAATTGCCTATTTCAATTCCACGAAAACATGTAAGAACAATTAGTTATTTTTATATAATTAACGCGTGTAAAAAAGAAAGATTTAATCATAGTCAATTGCTTGAGTAAGATCAAAATTTTTTAATCATCAGTCAGACATTAATATGTATACAATTTTGTCCTTATGAGCCTTTCTTCAAAAGAAACTCATTCTAACCTCACAGGTTTATTTTTTGGTCAAAGATCAATCAATTTGATAACATTGATTTGTCTTTTTAAGGGGGAACCCCACTTTTTTTCATCTTATCGATTCATAATTCTAAGATATTCATCACATCCATGATGTGATAATTCATCTTATTAGTTAGCAGGTTTACAATTACCATCTAACTTATATTCCTCAGCATTGATATTATTATATCACTCTATTGATGAGGCATCCTTACGGATTTATGAATGAGACTTACATTATACTTTGGTTTGACATTTTCATGTTTAACCTTAGTATGACATCAACAAGTATATTTCAGAAGTGATGTATTTTATCTTGAAAACTCAAGATTTATAGATACCCCCACTTACTTTTGTAAGAATAGATACTTCTCTAAATACTAAGTATTTAAGCAACAATAAATTGTTCTTAAATGGGAAATACATAATACATTTTAAGTTCTCATCTCTAGCTTGTTAATAATATGCTTCATAAGATATTAACAAATTTCAGAACTTTAATCAAGACATAATGGGATTTCACCCAAGCCACAGATAATGTCTTGAATACCTTCTAGGTTGAAACTATATTGAGTGTATCATGAAACACGCAAAATTCTAACCTTGATCGATTTTGGAGGTAGAGTAATTAAAGTTATCAGAAATCAAACAATATGAATATAGTTTGTTTCAACACATTAGACATACCATAATAATGTGGTATTCTATGAGTATTGGAATTGTGAGACTCTATCAGAATTCCCTAGATAACTTAATTCTCTTTGGATCAAATACTCACCAATTGGGTCAAGCCAAATTGAATACAAAGTATTTTAAAACCAAATGCATGCTATAACGTATATATCTTTGAATAGTACAATAACGTCTATGTCATGTTTTCAAGAAAACGGAAACATATCAAAGTATACATTACTAGTCCTGGAAATAATTCAAGAGACATAATGTGAAGTGTGTTAACAAGAAGACATAACAATTTTACTACTTACTTATGTTATGAGTCATTGATAAATTCAAGGACTTTATAATTATGTCTTAACAAGAACATAATTATTCTAACTAAAGTAATTATGAACGCAAACTCTTGAGTTCAATAGTAATTTCAAGTTAATTTTATACTTCATGATTATGATTATATAATTCAACCATAAGTCTATTGACTAAAACATGTAGTCAAAATGTTGAAGTAGCTTACAATTATATATTGACACTTAAATGTAATAGGGCAACAAACAACTTGTGTGTTCAAGTCCTAGTAAAATGATTAGCTTCCTTACCTTGTGGTCAAGAGAAACCAATAATCATAATCGTATATGTTTTCCGTGCACAACTTAAGATTTCTCCCACTGTTTATTGGACAAACATAAGTTAAGGTAAAACAAATCAAACGACAAGCACTCAATTGTATAAACAATATGAAAGTGTCAATGAAAATTACAAGTAGATTTCAAACCATAATGTTTAATAAGGAATTGTGGATTATTATTCTATAGATAATATTTTGGAAAGCAACCTCATATATGGGACTTGTTATCATATAAAATAAAATGCAATCTTACTTAAACATGTGTTTGTTCATATTCGGAAAGTTATGAATTATTTTAAAGCAAGCTAGAAATAATATAAGGTGACTACCTAGAACCAAAATCTTGGAGCTCCTACCCACAGAAATTGACAACCTTACTGAATGTTTTTCAGTAGTAAAAAAAATCCACAAAGTTCCCACTGGATTTGTCAACATTGTAAGTGTTACATCACCAGTAGAAAGCAAATAACGATTTATTTACTTTCCTACTCTCTTAGAATGCCTACAAGTAGTAATGTACTTAGGTATTGTACAGAGTATATGAAATTCTACTTATGTAGATGAGGGACTAGCCATTCATGCTTTCATTAACTTGAACATTTTAGCATGCAATTCCTCCTTAATCGGTCTGCCTAGCCACAAGGGTGTTTAGCACTATAAGGAATGAAGTGAGTCCAAGAAAATTTACCTAGAAGACCTGCTAGCAATTTTCTTTACTCGTGCGGTTTAAACTCATACATCGTGACAAATGCAAGATGTAATTTATTTTGGTAGCTATAGACAAAATGTTCTCTAGTTACTCAAAATATTTTATCTTTCAATTATTTCAAAGCCGAAAAAGGGTAATGAAAGATTAAAAGTGAGTTTAAATATAATTTATAATAATTCAATTATAACCCTATCTTATTCTTTTCAACCAATGAGAAGAGATAGGAGTAAGTCTCACTCTTCTTAACAGGAAAAGAGACTATGTTTGTCTTTCAAAGAAAACAAACTTTCGTTTACGAATTATGTTGCAATAACACAATTAATTAGAATATAGAAAGTTCAATTTTAGTATTTTCGATAATTAATTTCTTAATTGAATTAACTACCCAATTAATTTACTAATTAAGACTAAGATCCATCTTGACCTCCTACTTGGTAACCAGAGGTCTGACCAGTGAGAAAACAAGTAGGGCAAGAGGTAAGCGACGAGCGTTAATTGCATTTTAATGCAACTCTTAGGTTTATGATACTGTCCAAAAACATTAGTCAGCATGTAATAATGTTAAGAGCATGTTTAGTATCATCTTATGCCTCGGGTCCAGGGTCTGACAAAGAGACTCGAATTAAGTCAACCAAACGAGAACGTGTAAAAATCGTCAAAGGTCTGACCAGTAGGTGAAATTTACCATGGGTTGGTAAGGGTCTAGGGTTTGACAAAGAGACTCAAACCAAGTGCACGTGTTCTACGGTTGGATGTCATAGACTTAAAATTTTCCTAGGGGTATGCACATAAATGTGTCAAATGCGTGTACAAAGAGGCATACAAAACAAATTTGTAGCACTGATTTTAAAAACCTTTAGTAATGACACTGTAGTGACATTTCATGGTTCACGGTAACTCCAATCGAACGCACAAAGAAGCGGAGAAACAGGTCAGCGCGAAGCATATTAAAAACCTTATTTCTTTAGGGAATTACGTAAAAACGATCCGCCTTAAACTTCTCTTATAGTTTGCTCTAGTGGATGAGTCGTACTTCCCATGAGTCCATAGCGTCTAGTTTTTAATCTTGAAATCAATTTTCATATTTTATAGTCTTATTAATTTTCTCAAAAATCAAATTTGCACAAAAAAGAAAAAAAAACACACCAAAATATAGGTCCCAATGACATGTATTTTAAACTTGAATTAATAGACTAGTTTTAATATCATCTTTCTTTAGGTATTAGTCCGTATTGCATACATATTAGGCGCGTATACGAGTAATCAAGTAAAAATATGCACATAAAGACTAAAGCAAATGATGACATTAAATTAACAAGTAAGCATGTAAAATCCGAGTTCTCAAGCAAGTCTTCCCCAATTGGAGAACCATAAGACCATCACTAGGTTTTCATCAATGTGCCTAGATCGCCCCATTCATCACAAAAGTGATTGAGTAGGTCTTATGACCGGATAGGTAAACACAATCAGACTAAATATGTAAAAGATCTAGTTTCTAAAAATAAAAGATTTTAGTTACTATAAATAAAATCAAGATCTTTTATATATATAGTGTGATCTTTATTAAAAGGAAACAAATAAGCTAAATTAACAATTTAATTTTATTCCTTTTTAGCAATCTTAAGTTTTCAAGATCCAGATCTACAAATTTTATTTAATTATAGCAAGGATTTGTATAATCTTTGCCATAGTTGCAAGAAAACATTAAATAAAATATTAAGCGCAGCAGATCAAGCAAATGAATTAAATCTAGGCGTGTACAAATCAAGACAAGATATAATTCAAAAGTGTAACCCTAATGCCAAAACGAGTTGACTCGTGATGCCACTGTTGGGATTTAACATTCTAGGTAACCAGTTTAGCTACGAGTGCGCAGCGGATTGGATCTAGTTAAGGCACATAGATTAACACTTAATAAAGTAAACAAATAATTTACTAACCTTTTGTTTAATGATAAAAATCTATAAACTTACGCCTGATCTTGATATTGAAAACATAGTGGTTAAATTATCACCTCTACGGTTACTCACACAACACGTCGAACAAGTACATCGCGATGCTAGTCGTTACTTCACGTCTCTCAAACACCAAGTATTACTTTTGTTTCTTTAACCGAATATCACAAACAACCCGTGTTTAATACTTGTTCTAGATCCGATCCAAATACCTAAGTCGTATGCGTTTGGATCAAACTAAAACAAAAAAATAAAACCAAACGTGACCACAGTGGGAGACGAACCCGGGTCTGTTGTGAACAACATTAACGCCCCAACCAGCTAGACTAAAAGTCCTTTGGTGAAGGATAATAAAGGTGATTTGGTTTTATTCTAGAAACATGCATACATATTAATTGTATGAATATGAAACAATCATACGCATACACATTAATATAATGAATATAAAAACATTCATACGTATACATATTTAGGTTTAGAATTCGGCTGATTTAGGCTAAGGAATTTATGTCGTATGGAATTTGTGTGGGATAGGACGAGTGTTATTGAGGGAGAGGGATGGGGTGTTTATATAGCACCTCAACCCTAATCGTAGATCAACTCTAACTCCTCTCAATTATCATAAACTCTTATCATTATCACAAATAATTTGCACATAAACTCCTTTCTAGAATCCTACAAAATCTGCCACTTTTGGGAGGAGGACAAAGGTTTTCGTTTTCGACATTTAAACCCTTCTCTTTACATTTAACGTGTATCAATTAGTCTATAACGTCTAACAGTCAAACTAATAATCCGTTAAATATATTTCGTGAAACATATTATATAAGTAATAAATATATAACAAGTATATATATTAATTACATAATAAACGTACTCTTCGTGTCTTAACGTGTGTGCCCCTAATAGGCTCACATATTCGTAACGTATACGTGCTATCCGACTACCATAATCCAACAAATTTGTCATACAATAGGACAACTTAGCAACCTATAGTTTTGGGTAACAATTGACTTTTTTTCAAACATAACTTCAGGGACTATATTTGCAATATTTTTAAAAACAACTTTTCTTTCATCTATAACCTATCAAAGAACAAAACACATACAACCCTAAATTACTTTGCGCACAAAATAAACCACCCAATTATTAAGAAGAACCCTAATTAATCAAAATGGTTACAGGTAAATGGTTTAATTTAATAAAAAAATTTAGTTTGTTTATGTTTTTTAATCTGCCATGTATTATTGACACATCCTATGTATATTTGTTGGTCGGGTTCCTTCCTCTATAATTGACTTTATTGGATAGGAGTAATCCCATTTGTGTTTGGAACAACCATGTATTATTGACACGTCCTATGTATTTTCAATATGTTGGTGTAGCAGTATTATTTTATCAGTTAATCGCAATGTTTTCCAATTTTATGGTATAAGATTGATTATTTTTAGTTAGTATTGTGGTAATGGTATATGGTTATATGCCTTCATTGTTGTATTTAGTTATTCCTTAGAGTAGGAAATATTTTATCTTTACATTTTGGTTTACTTTTAGATGACAAGGGAAAGGGGAAAGCATTTGTAAATGGTTAGTTTACTTTGATTTGCTATAAGATTGACCTAATTTAGTATCTATAATGTACTGATATTTTTAATACAATTGAAGATAAGGAAACAACAATTAAGGAGTTGAATGAACATGAACACAGGATAAACATTGTAGAAGCTATTTTTTCTAAATTTAGAGATAAAAAGCTGAAGGATAAAGGTTAATCAGTTTAGTATGCTTTTTGATACTTTAATCCTATAATTTGATCATGCTATTAACCGGCCGTCATTATCCTTATAAATTTTTGCAGATTTGATTATATTATCAAACGAGGAGTCATCCCTTAAAAACTTGGATTTGTCAGACAGTGATTCATCTAATGACTCGGGAGATTCAAGTGAAAATTTAATCAACTTTATGGTTGGTCGTGATCTGAAATGGCAATTCGCTAAGCAGAGTCAAGAAACAAAGCCAAAACCACTTGATGTTGCCTACCCACATGCAGAAACTGCTTCAAGTTCCAGGGGCACCAACACTAGATGTCAAGAACATTATGCTTTGCGATCATTAAGACACAAACAGGAAGAAGATGACAAGCACAACGCTGTTGTTGGGTTAAAAGCTCCCAAAAAATAATTTGGATATTATGGTTCTGCCAGAAACATAAAGTCTTAACTTTGTTGCTAAGTATATCTATTATTCATAGTTTGTAATAACTCTTTAACTAGTAGTATTTCCCTTGTATTTTGGATGGTTATTACTTTCTTAATTATATGTATGACCAATATATTTATGCCTAAATGGTCTATTATTTGTATGTGTTGAAAGGAAGGTTACCAACATCATGGATATATTATTATTGTATGCCTTCTAACATTATGCCAAATTTTGTTTGCGAATCGCAGTTGCAGGTGTATGAAATATGTTAGAGAAATTGAATTTGCAGTTGTTTGCAATATACCAAGGTTATGTTATCGGATCTTTAGGCTGGTATATAGATTGATGTTTAAGAGATGCATTTGAAGTTTTTGTAAAAAACCTTGCAGGTTAGTTCAGGTTAGTGTTGTAGTTTATAATATTTTTGGACTTTTTGGGAAAACACAAGGACCAAACATGTAATTAACTATAAGTATCTAAGGACCAAAAACTTAAATATTAGAATCCGACACTACTTTTCTTTGGGACCATCTATCAGATTTTGGATCAAATAAAAAACATTCCTTGTCTTCTTCGCATAAATGGCAATTAAAGAAGGTATGTTTGATTGTGCCCTAAATTTAATTACCATATTTGTTCTTTGTCAGGATTAATAATTAATATTTTAAAAAAATTATAATTAGGGTATTATTGATATTTTAATCTTTAAATCATATTAAAATTAGGGCTTATTGTTTATAATTCAGATTAAGATTAGGGTTCTCTAAATATAGGGTTTTGATTTTAATATGACAAATGAAATTCCTATACTAGATGAAGTAACAATATGCTTGGTTTATTGGCCCATGGTAACAAACTGCCTGTACCAGTCATATCGCCAACAAAGGTTAAGAGGATCATCCTAGTTGAAGGTGTGTCAAGTAATACAATGATGGAGTTTTCGGTTCATGGCCCAGTTAAAGATTTTTGTTGTTGTTAAAGTTATGGTTATATGTAGTTTCATTAGCAAAAAAACTAGTTGTTGTATTAAGGTTATGTATGTGTTGTTAAAATGTTATTGATATTTGCAGGCTTAATGAGGAACTGCTTGTGATTAAGATTGTTTGCAAACTTAGAATTAACAGATAAATATAATGTAAAATAGATCAATGAATTAATAATTAGAAACTTTAGAATATGCTTACCGCAACACCAAACCCTGTGAAACACATCTTAAAACGTCCTTCAGCATCTATTTCAATGGCTGTAACAGTGCCTTCGTTTGCCCTCTTTAAGTTATAACAATAAAAAGGCAACTGAGCAAATGACTTTATAGGACATCCTTGACTTGAGGCCAATGCTTTATGTTTCCCCCTCTAAGCTTGCTTGTATGAAACGTGTACATTCCATTCCATATTCACATCATGGGCAATGTCCTTTGGTCTATATACCCTTGTAACATCCTTAAATTTTGGTAGTATTACTTGACCCAACAATTTAGATGAAACATTACGATGATAAGGATTGAATTGGGTTTTAGAACATGTATGTTTTTCGTTAATGTTTGTTATTCACCATTTAGTAGCTTTCTTAAGCTTACGAGTGAATATGTACCAATAACAATCTGGTTGCACATATTCTACACCATACCTAATAGTACATGACTTAAGAACTTTAAATTAATACCCTTCATTTAGACATTTAAGAGCTATCTCATAGATGCACTCTTCCTTATCATCAAATGTATAATGTTTCGTGAATCTATTACTATGCTTATAATCAATAATAAGTCTAGGTGCTTAGGGTGGGATTAGACCAAACATAAGGGGGTTGTGTTTTTTCTATTCATGAATAAAATTTGGGTTGGGAAACAAGGAAACATTCAGATCTATATCTAAAGGCTTTCGAATTGGAGACTAGGTTACCTCATTGGTTTGTTGAGCTAGTTTGATGAAAAGTTTTTTAACAGCTTCTCTAAATACTTCATTGACACAAAAAAATACATCATTATCGTCTATTATGTAGATTGAGATAGAACCGATATTGTAGGATAAAGATATTTGGTTTGTATCACCAACCTTGAATTTCTTCACATAACACACTAGATTCGAGTAATTTACAGGATTTAGGAGTAACACGCCATATTCTAATTCTTCATACACTAAAAAGACCTTGAACTTATGAGAACTCATTTTGGTTTTTGTTAGTGATGTAATGCATATCGTGAATAACATGTATATATAGCAATTAATTAAACCAAACCAATAAAGTACTAATATTAAAGTTTCTACTTAAATACCAGCACCTACTAGTCTCACAATATACAAAATTTAAGCTTATGCACAAGGCTTAATGCCTAATACTGTTGGATATAAAACTAATTCAAAACTGCAGCATACTAGTAAATGCTATTGTGGTTGTTAAGTCGACAATTAAGATATTTTTAGAAGATTGTAGTATACTAGTATCTGTTAATGTGGTTGTTAAAAATGTAACAATTAGTTGTTTACATGATAAATGAAATTGAAAATGAAACATAATATGGATAAGTTGTATCTAATTAAACATGGTAAATGAAAATGGTAAATGAAACATAAAATGGACAAGTTGTATATAATATGGGCAAGTTGTATCTAATTAAACAATTTTAAACTATGTTGTATCTAATTAAACATGGTAAATGAAAATAAAACATAATATGGATAAGTTTGAACTAACTTGCATATGAAAATTTACAGGTCGATATGTGGGTACAGACCGACCCGCATAGGAGAATTACATAATATCCTACACTTAAAACTGGGAAACATTACAGTACCACAATCTAAACAAAATAAACTAGAATATGTTACTACAGACAACAAGTTTTAAACGACGGTTACATCATTATCAAACACACCAGGACATGATTGAAAACCTTCACCCAATCCACATAACACATAAAACCTCCACTCCAGATGAATGCATAAAGATTAGCCTGCACAATGAAGTGAATGATTTGGGTAAGCAACAAGAATCAGTGATTCTTTGTAAGCACCAACGAAGAATGAACCAGCATTTCCTTAGATAGTTACATTCTCAAATGATTGTGAATTTTTCATGTACATTGTATCATGTGACCCTATTATATGCCAGTTGATGCTCTCCTCTATTGGTAAGTCATGGTTATTAAAACCCAGTAATTTGAGAAAATGTTAGGAGGGCATGGTCATGATTGCCGGAGCCGATGTTATAGAACCACCATCAATTGATAACTGGAAACAACCAAATACATAGTATGCAGGTGTGGGTATATTTCCAGAAAGTACGAGAGAGTCTCAAAGATTGGAAACATATAACGGAACCGAAAGACCTCGCATTACAAGGTCTGGTATGTCAATGACTCGAAAGTGGTGGTTAATCATATCAAATGAAACTAGTAGGTAATGCTTGTAACTCTCACCACTATCGGCAAAAAACCTTTCATGACCAACCCAATAAATTGACCAACAACAGCTTGTGTTGACCGTTTGAATCTAATTGATTCACGGGGCAAACGGTTAATCTCAAGTTGGTTCCATGTAAAAGAGCTAAGTGTAAATACATAAACAGACCAATTTCCTTCCCCGGAGGACGGGTATGAAAGTTTTACAACGGTTGGGTCAAGATTGTCGGGCCAGACACCAAAGCCTAAAAGAATTTTACAAGAATCTCTTTATGAATCGATGGGTTCGTAATACAAACCATGAAGTTATTACCATATGAAAAACCCCAAATGCCTTGAGAAGTACCAATAGGTTTCAAATTTGCTATAATGAGGTTTCTAAAAACCGGGGTGTGGATTAAATTTTCATCTACATATATCATAGAACCTTGAAAACCATGATTATATGTTAAATAAAATACATCATTGATAGACTTACGAACACCGTAATTAAAGAAGAAGGTGGAAGAGTCTATGCAAGACTTCCAAGACTTTGATACAGTATGAAACTGGAGCAAAGACTTGACTGGAAGTCTGTTCATTATCTCGATTTGCATTTCAAACGGTATGTAGTCTGACATTATTGGAAACTTTAAATAATAAGATAAAGGATGATTTTAGGTAAAGATTTAAATTGCAGATTGTGAAGATTCAAAGTGAAGAGGATGACTTAATTATATATTAAACTAGAGCATTTATGAAAATAGACCTAACTTACAGGAAAATTTAGTGTTAATGTACTTTGTTATAGTTGGTATAGTGTACCATTTTCAAATTATTTTTCTTTTAAAGACTAAAACACATTAGATTTTTGAAATTATTTAACTTTAACAGAATTGTTGATAGAAATAATGCCTAAAAACGTTATTAATATTTTTCGACCTCTTTACGTTTTGATAATCACAAAATGTAAAAACGATTAATGAAAAATTATTTGTAAACAAGTAATTAGTAGTAAATTTTTATTTTGAAAATTTAATCACTTAAAGGTATGAATAAACATATGCTTAATGCGTTTCATGATCAAAGGAATTTTTAGTTAACCTCACATTTTTTATAAAAATGTCACAAACATTTTTATATCTTTTACAAAATATTTTTGGATTTAAAAGAAATGTTTTATTCAAATAAATATTTTGAATTCAAATTTTTACTAAAAAACGGCCTAAAAATGTTCCAGATAACACCTTCCTCAGAAAAGGGAAAAAAAGAGAAGCATTGAGGCTTGGGACGGGACCCCTTAATTATTCAGGGCGCGTCCCCTTTATAATTAGGGGACCCGGCACCCTATTTAAGGGGACCGGACCACACAAAATGTCAGCCCGTTTTCCTATAAATACTAGACTATTCTCCACTGATTTTCTCATCTTTTGCACACACTTTCTTTCTGTTCTAAATCAGTTTATACTTTCCTTTCTTTCCTTTGATCATTTAATCATAAAGCTTTGTTTCCAAGTGTTCCAAGCTTTGATCCTCAAGTGCAAGAGAATAATATTTCCTACCATCAAGTGAAAAAGTACTATAATTAGATTGTGGTAAACTATTCAACCCCCTTCTAGTTTTCCACAATTGGTATCAGGAGCCACGTCAAACAAGATTTTTAAAATAAACTGTATTTTAAAACTAGAATCGATCTATGGAATCGGAAAAATATTTAGAAGGGCAATCTATGCAAAGACCACTACTATTTGAAAGTGATGGATTTATTTATTGGAAAAATAGATTCGAAACTTATGTGAAATCAAAAGATCTAGATCTTTGGCATGTTATTACCTATGGTGATTTTCCTCCCATTCAAAATAATCCCGAAACTAAAAAGGATGAAATTGTACCTTTTGATAAACAAAACGATGATCTTAAAAAGAAACTTGCTAAAAATAATAAAGCTAAAATGGTGATTTATAATGCTTTACCACGTAAAGAATATGAGAGAATTTTTATGTGTAAAACCGCAAAAGAAATTTGGGATACTTTATTAATCACTCACCAAGGTAATAGTCAAGTCAAAGATAATAAAATAGATCTTCTTGTTCAACAATATGAACAATTTACGATTCCGAAAGAGGAATCGATAGATAATGCTTTTGCTAGATTTAACACTATTATTACTAGTCTAAAAGCACTTGATGAAGGTTTTTCTAGCAAGAATTATGTTAGGAAATTTCTTAGGGCACTTCATCCTAAATGGCGCGCAAAGGTTACGGCTATTGAAGAATCAAAAGACTTAACATCTCTATCACTTGATGAACTCATTGCCTTGAAAGCCAAAAAGATTCTGAAATGGTCAAAGGCAAAAGAGATCAAAATAGATCTCTTGCCTTGAAAGCCAAAAAGGAATCAAGTGATGAAGATAGTTCGACTTCCGATAGTGAAGACGAAGAATACGCCATGGCCGTGAGAGACTTCAAGAAATTTTTCAAAAGACGAGGAAGATTCGTAAGACAACCACATGATGAAAGAAAGTCATCCCAAAGAAGTAAAGACGACAAAAATGGCAAAGGCGAAAGAAAATGTTTTAAATGTGGAGATCCAAATCATCTCATCGGAGAGTGTCCAAAACTATCAAGAAACTACAATCAAAGAGCCTTCGTTGGAGGATCATGAAGTGATAGCGACGAAGATGAAGATGAAAGGACAAAGGACGAAAATTATCTCATGGCTAAAGCATCCAATGAGGTACTTTCCAAAACCGAATTCTTTAGTGATGATCATTCATCGTTAGATGAAAAAAAACTTAGATAGTAAAAATAATTGACTATGCAAAGTAAGTCTAAAAGTCATGGCTAAAAATAAATCACTAAAACAAATTAAAAATGGGTTAAAAATGAAATACTCGAATTAAAAAATAAACTATCCAAATTAGAAAAAGGTAAAGAGATAAATGAAGAATGCAAAATGTGTCAAAACCTCAAGTTTGAAAATGAAAAGATTAAGGAATAAATTTCTAAGCTAAATCAATTTAATAATAGTAGTCACTCGCTTAAGAAAATAATAGGTTTTCAAAAACCATCCGGAGATAAATCCGGTTTAGGATTTAATTTTACCAAGGGATCAACTAGTGAGTCTAAACAAATAAATTTTGTAAAGTCACAAGAGGTTGAGTCTAAAGAAAAAGTAGTAGAATTAAATTCAAACCCAATACCAAAATTTATGCTTATAAACAATACTAAAATACCCATTGCAATCGACGACGAAGTAAAACGTTTTTATAAAACCCGGAGTTGGATTTACTAAGCCTAAAACAAGATCTAAGACTCCTCCTCCAAAAAAAACTAATAACACTCACCCTCGGTCTAAAATACCACAACCTAGGAGAGATCAAGGTAGACAAAACTACCCTAATAATAATCATTCAATGTGGAATTATTCACAACAACCAAACTTCCCTCCGTGGGGAATATGTCCACTGTATATGTATCCGAATCAAATGCAAAATATGCAAAACATGTTCGGGACTAACAATTTTAGACCTATGAGAAATTGGGGACCAAGTGGTTGAGTTGTTACAATATTTTAGTGGAGTAGTTCATGAACATTTCTTGGAATCCGACGAGTGAATACATTCTTAAAATCTTACGACGGATTTACCAAATGATTTCTTCTTCGACGCTTACTTACTTGAAGATGTTGAAGAAAACACATCGTAGGCAAATGTATGTCTTCTTTTCAAACTCCTTAGAATTTGGATTATGTGTTAAATGCTAAATGATTATATATTTTCCTGTTACATATAGTATATGCTAATCAAATAAGTTATAGTTAATAGAATATAATTTAAGTTTGTAGAAATAATATAGTCACTAGAAATGCCATTTGTTGGTTTTCTAGAATTAAGAGAGTTTGTTCATTATGAACTCATCTCTCACGTAGTTGAATTAGGATTCTCTATGTACCTTTATAAAATGGAAATCTTCTATGTCCACTAGTAGCAAACTCACGTAGATGAAGAAAAGCGAGTTGGTGGGTAATTATTAACATAGAAGTAATGATTAGTTTTTATATCTTACGCCGGAAAGCATGACGATCAAACAACACTATGGATAAATAACAAACTCCTTTGACTATCGACCGTCCCGCTCTCGACTACACATCTACAATCATCAACTCAATCGAGGACCCGTCTTATCGAGTTTTTGACTCGGTTCATGTATTCTATCGTCACGTATAAATCAAGCTCTCAAACCACCCAAATCGTTGACAAGTTAATTATTTCAACCAAAGTAATTAATACATTCAATTAACAAAAGTTGATTGAGAACATGTCACTAAATCCTCGTTCAAATCTTTCTCGAGCATGACAACTTGATTATCTCCTCCGAAAGAACTACACAAGAAAATTAATAATTATCGAAAGTTTAATTAAAATGTCCAATAAATCTCAAAAATCAACTCTAAACCACCTCTCGATCTAAAAAACTTGACAACTTAATATTTCATTGGAAATTATTTAAGTTATACTAACATAGACGTAAAGTTAACTAAAAGGTGTCAAGTAATTTTTCTCTCGTCTTCAACGTCATTATTTCGACAACTAGATTATCTAAAATAATATTACTAGTAGCTCCTCGACTATATTGATAATGTATAATTAAAAAACTAGTCAAAAATCGAAAACAATTTTTTTTTTCCAGAGTAAGGCTGCCCCTATATTTAAGGGGGGGGTGTGACCGAACCGTGTACAATGTGCAGCCATCTTATACTTATAAGGGGACCGCCGCTATTTAAAAACCCAACATACCTTCCTTCTACAAAATTGATTACCAAACACTCCACTTTCATGTTTCCTTCTTTCCCAGCTACTGTGTGACGAAAACATCATCACCAAAACCACAAAATCCAATCCCTAAACACAAAATCAATCAAAATTCGCAAAGGGCAAACACCAACAACAAGATTAACAGCCTCTATTGTAAGATTTCCTATACTTTTCTTTTTCAATTTCATCAAATTTTGTTCTTAATCAAAATTGGGTATTTCTCACAATTTTTATTTATAATTTTGTGATTAGAATTAGGAAATCCATAACTATAATAATTCCCGTAGTCATAAGAATTCAAAATTTTTAATAGGATTCAGTCACAAATTTTTTTTGGTTCAAAAATTTATAAATATATATATATTTTTTCGAATTTTTTTTTTGAAATTTTAAAACAAAATTTTATACATTGTTGATTCATGCCAAAAAATATTAAAATGATTATACATTGACTATCGAAACAATACATACCTACATGCTTATTTTTCGAATCAATGGATAAAGTTTTATAAAAGAAAGGGGTGTTTGGTTCGTTTCTTAGGATCGGTTTTTAGAGTCGAAATGATAATCACTATATTTTTGTCACTTATATAAACACATAACTAACTTGTATAAGTCATCAAGATATATAATTCACATATATATATTGATACATTTTATAAAAAATATATAATAAAGGGGCGTTTGATTTAACGTTTTTAAAACATAGTCTTGAGTCAAAACAAACACCATTTAACTCTCGTCAAGTCAAAAAAATAATGATCTTTTATTTATCAACAAAATATACAACTTAACGTATATCTTTCGACAATTTTAGTCAAGTCTTGTATTGATAAGGGAGTGTTTGGGTCATTTCCTAAATGTTGAAATATATAATTATTATATATTCTTCGACACGCTAGATTATGTCAAAAATAAATTAAGGAACATATGGATTACTTCTTAGGTTTTTATTTTTAGAGTCGAAGTAATGTTTGTCTCACATTTGTCGTTTTTCAAAACTTTATTTCTCTTATTATTTTTATTTTTTTAATTTATTTCGTTGTTGTCTTGTTTAGGTGATAAACATGCCTCGAGCAACAGTTGGTGATACCCTCAAACCAGGCGAATGATGTCAACTGCTCCTTCCATACTATTGAAGTAGAAAAGGTTGACACTACCGTACTCTTTATAGTTTCCCGTTTTTTTTTCTATAGTAAAGTTCTAGTAGTCCGGTGTTCTGTTGGGAATACTAGCCTTGTCCATTGATGCAAGCTTGTGCTTTCAGAGCTAGGAAATGCCTAATAATAAGTTGCCGGATGGCGGCTAAGTTAGCTGGTGTTTCAGATGTTTGACTCCTTTTTGGGAGGCATTCTATCACAAAAGATAACACGGAAATTAATAAGAATGTTTAATCCTAAGTTATAAAAGAGAATGTATGCTTAAAATGCTTAAAGGGAAATGCTTATTTTTGAATTTTAAGCACTTAGAGGTTATGATAAAGACGGAGATAATGATGCAAATGGTGGAAATGATGATGAAAGAGAGATAAGTTGGAAACAATAAGGTATGAAACGAGATGAACAATAAGGTACGAAACGGGATTGCCTTTATAAATAACTTGCCTTTTACTGTACATAGTCAAGATTGACAAGCACTTTTATTAATACCACAACATCCCATGGCAAGAGATAAAGCTATAACTAGTCTGAGATTTTTTGGTTATTATCGAACCGGTAGATGTACTTCCTAAAAGATCTTCCGATCCGGTTTGGTGTCGAGCTGGAATTTTTCTCAAGATTTGTTTCAAGATCGGAAAATATCTAGTAGTGAGCAAAACAATCTTATCTTTTTCCCCCCCTAATTTCTTCCTTTGAAGTTTGATAATCTGAGAACGGACTCTCTCAAGTTCAATTTTTAGTTCGTTACTATTCCTTTGTGTGATCATTTTATTAATACGTCCTTCTTCCATTTTCTCAATATGGTGAAAAGAGAGTTCTTCTAAGTAATTCAAAATATCTTTACTTGGTTTCCCTCTGATGTTTTCAAATACATCTTATTAACATTTCCCTATTTCAAATATCCTGATATACTGGTGGTGGGGTAGGAGTATAAACTAGGAAGATGGGTGATATCAAATCACAGGTTTTGATTCCAGAGATGATTAGTAATGTAATTGAGAATGAAGATGGGGAACACATTCGTTTCTTAGTATTGTAATAGTTCTTTAGGAACAAATAAACTTCGAGGACAAATAGTAGTGAATGGTGGTAATACCGGAGAAGAGTCAAAATAGATGGTGGCGTAATAGAGATCTGGTGATGAAAAGGTAATATCCTTAGCATACAATGCTTGTACGCCTTTAAAAACAAGGATTATTGTAGAAAGATAGAAGAATAACTGGAGGGATTATATTATCGTAGTGTTTTCGAAGAGTTAAAAGAGCTCTGCGTCCTGATAAAGCTAGGGAAATAATCTGATGAACCAGAAGTCAAAAAAACAAAAATAGTAAGAATATTCATAGAAGAAAAAGCATCCTCTATATCGGAAGTAGAGCAGTTGGGAGAAGACATCGTTTTGATAACAACCCAGTTTATAAATAACATAAGTGATTAATGTAATAGTATAAATAAGATAGTGTATATTTATTACATACTTGATCCGGAATGTCGTGGCACGGCAAGGACTTTGATTGTCAATGAAAAAAAAAGAAATGTGGTTATAAGTTAAGGTTTTAACCTTTGTTCTCTATAACCATGGTGCTGATACTAATCTGTAACACCCCCATTTTTTACAATATAGCACGAAGCTAATCTGGGGTTGATACTTTCTGATACAACAATCATATAAATCATAGAAAACGACTAAAAGAGACGTTTTGGAAAATTTAGTATTCATTCAGTTATAATCAGAGTTTTTTAAAAATGCAGGGTCCCACAATCTAAAATATAAAGTGAAAGATAAAACAATTCAGCCATCCTTCAATCCCAAGCCACTTCCGTGGCCGCAAGTTTGCTCAATTACCTGAGAAAAACATGCCTAATAAATTCAACACCAATGGCTAAGTGAAAATCATAGGTTTGATAAACATTTGAATAAAAGTCAACAGTGTAATAGATTGTTATATAACACAATTATTATAGACAATGGTACTGTTATTTATCACCCTTTATAAGTAATGATTGCAACGATACAATCATCATAGTAACAGTGTATTAGTTGCGTTATTATCAATTGTTTGTCTGTTTGGTCCGATTTGATCTGATTCCTTGCCTAACCACATGGCACAATCACATTACATCCAGAAGATCAGTTAATGACTTGAATAGCTCATACTATCAACAAATTACATCCCAAAGTCAATTTAACGAGTTGAAGTCAATTTAATGACTTATGGGATTTATAATATTAGCACATTAATATCGAAAGTCAATTTAACGACTTGAAGTCAAATTTAACGACTTGTAGGATAGATAACTTAGACAACAATTGTAATGATATGTCAGGATAGCATGTAATTTGGAAAACACTTGTATTCCTAATTTATAGCAGGTATCCCCCTCACGGGTTTATGAAAAGATTGAAATGCGAGGCTATGAATTCACTAAGTCTTTGAAAAGTAATCACATTGTTATAAGATAAACGAGTATGTAAAAGAGTTTGTAATAAGCATGTATCCCCCTCGCGGGTTTATAAAACATGTAAAATAAGTAAAGGCGAGGTTATGAACTTCACCTGATAGGTAGATGCAGATAATATTATCAGAATGAAAGCTGATGACCTAACACAATCGTAACCCGAGGAAGTTGATATAGCAAAATGATAGTAAACAGCCACGTCACGCATCCATGAGAGAAATGTGAGTCTTAAGGAAGATTGTACTCTAGAACTTATGGTTCAGAGCGTCTATATTGTTATTGAATTTGATTGGAAAGTTTGGAATTATAGTATCACCCGTTCGGGCCATCATAATTCAGAAGTCATTCAGTAAACGTTTGAGGAGCTAGGGCACTTTAAAATTCGTAAAACCCAACAACAAACTCAGATCAAACGTAATAACCAAGATGAAAAACCGCCTTAATATAGAAGCTCCTTGTATTGGGTACGATATAATCGGATTTACAAGTGTTTTTATTCAATAGTCTAAAATGATATAGCATCACTCAAGCGATTAATTACAGTTATGTCTTGTAATGTTTTGAATATTCTATTATAATGACTTTTCAATGTTACATTTAGACCATGTAAAAATAAAAAAAGGCAAAATATACCCATAGATTTGCACTTTTACCATGTGTGGTCCATTCTAGTTTAAAAGATGGTAAAACATAAGTAGAACCTTGTACTTTGGAAGTGACATAATAGACACCCTATAGTTAACTTTCATAAAATGACATATTAGGTCCTTTTAGTATAAGTTTCAAAATAAGTTACGATATATACCCCATGCAGAATTATAATTACAAAACATGTCCAATAAAGCCATGCAAGCTTATTTAACAGTTCAATAGACATTTTAAATTAATAATAAAACTCATAATATAAGATTCTAACCACAAATGAAAAGTTTAAAATACCGATTCTTAATGCTAGCAACAAAACGGGCCAAATTAGGGTTTAAAACGTAAACCGCCGGGTTATTAAGAGCAAATTCCTTCTAAAATCAATTAAAGTGGTTATTATTAACATTAGTTAAGTCATGCTAGGATAGATGATACAACAATATTTAAATAAAGCCATTATGACCATTTAGATTAATAAGAACAAACGCTGAATATAGGGTTTCGTGGGCGTACGGTTTTGATCAAAATGGGGAAAATAAGCATGAATTGAGTTTATGAAAAATTTTAACAAAGAGCTTAATTAGGCTCATATGAACATTATAAAGGTGCAGGAGCAGAGTAGACACTCCAGGAACCATGGGTTTGAGCTCAAGGGGCAAAAGATGGTGGAAATGGTCCGTTTCGGGCAGTATTATCCACTCGTACGAACGCTCCGTGTATCTTGTTCCTCCCTAGGGCTTTTAAAATCTTTAAAGATTCGCTTGTATGATCTTTCTTAGAATGATCAATAGGATCATATGGAGTAGATAATTGTGCTCAATAGGTTATAGAAAGATGAAGGTGGGTGCGAGTTGTAATGAGGGTTTTGTGCCTCTATTTATACTCGAATGAAGGCAAGGGGGTTAAGGTAGCTTATGATTCTGATCAAGACATGTGTGAGGGCTATATGTTGATGTGTTGAAGCTATGAAATCAGTTGTGGAGGTCTAGAGGCTAGGTTGAAGGTGTTGGACACCTTTGTTGGCTGCCGCGGCTGAAGTAGCAAAAAGGGGGGTCATTGTCTTCATTGAGGCCAAATAGCAGGTTTTGCACACAGGTTCATAAAGCTGCGTGAAAAGGGTTAAGGTGCATGTCATGGAGGGTGCTTACCACAAGGGTGGGAGTTTAAAAATGGATTAAAAATAGCAAATCAGTCCAGAGTCTGTTTTTTGTAACATAGGAGGCTTGAAATTTAAAGTTTCTCTTGCTTAAATTTCGGGGCCTTTGATCAAGAAATGAGTAATACATGATCTCAAGCTTTTTATTAAAACTTATCAATGGAAATTAGCAAGTGGTTTGGTTCAAAATGGGTCGAAATTGAGTAAATAAGGTCGCGGGTTCACATAGGGCTCGTTAGGGTTTTCATTTGGACTTTCTTGGCTTATATTCGTGTATAATTGGATCAAGGTGAAAGACATATATTGATCATAGGCATTGTATAAAGATATTAATGAACATTGAGTGTGGTTTAAGCTAATGGTCAAAATAGAAAAAAGTACGGAGTCCAGAGTTGGTTGTAAGTATGAGGCTTGTGGCGATGGGAGTGGGGGGTTAGTATGAGGTGTAATTAGCGGGGGGGTTTGTGCTAACGCTGCTTGTGGCGGGATCGTGGTGCGGCTAGAGGGGGTAGCATCAGAATTTGGAAGTGTGGGTCAATTTGGGGTATTTCTTTTTTATGTGTGGATTTAATAAAAGAAGGTTATAAGGATTTAAAGTTTATGAAACTGAGTATGGGGGCATACATGGCAGAAAACTCATATTCCTAGAGTTCTATCAACTAATGGTTCTTGGTTGATTGTTCGGTTATAATACACTAGAAAACAAAATGATATAAAAACAAACCATAATAAACGCGAGATTATTTGGTTCGTGCGATCTTAAAAATTGCCGTTAATACGGGGCATTTATGCAACTGCATGCGCTATACAACAGGACTTATCGGGTTTTCTCGAATTACTTTTTTGTATTCCCAGGATAACAATGACAAAGCATCATTGCAAAAAGAGTAGTAGAAACCTGCATAATTATGAGTGTATCAATGCTTAGCTAATCGGCGGTGTACACACCAGAAACAAAGAATCGGAGACATAACTGGAGACGACTAATAACTAAGTAGAGAAATAACGTCATTGTCATACATAGATTTGCGATATGACTGATCATGAGACTTACCTTAGATGTTGTTTCACAAGTCGTTGCTGCAAATAAGAAGTCGGAGAACGAATTAACACACTACTTCATAACAATGTGGATTTGTAGTAGTTCCAATGCTGATAGTGTACACTCATGAATAAGTTTATCTAGACTTTTCGGAGTATCTTGTCTAATTCTTCTATGAGAAAGGTATGATAGTGAAGTAGAGGCTTTTAAATTGTTATGGTACTTTTGATTTCTTGATAACAACATGGCAACGTGTACAAGATTGGTCTTTGCATGTGAGTACAATTGTGGAGCTATTCCTCTGAAGAGTAGGTGAGAGGTTGAGCACAACACACAAACTACTACACACTCCAATGTGTGGGAAGGAGGAAGCTAAAAATGTAATAAGAAGAAATAATGGCTATTTGTGGACTCAGGCAGGTTGTGAGTTGGCGCGGTCTTAAGGATCTTTCTTGTAGAGCTGGTTGGTAGTAGTGCTTTGAATCTGAGCTATCTATAACTCTAAGCACTCATCGTTTCTTTGTGACGAAGACATAGATGCTCTTGGAACACGACATATGTTCACAATCTGATAACTGATAATGTTCAGCGATCATTACTGTCTGGGACGTAGATATTGCGTTGACCATCTCAACAAAGTAGTTTAGCCCTCGAACGTTGGTTTTCACTGAACTTTCACGAAATGGAGTTCTTAATTTATAACACTTCACAGGAACACAAATGCAGTGCTTGATATATAGAGTATTATAATCGGTCTAGGAGTTTCTGGGTGTTTTAAAAGCCCGTTTGAGATAAGGATTTGGCGTATCATGTTGTGTCGTCAGACATGGTAAGATTTTACAAAGGTATAGTGTCTAGCATAACTATAGAGAGGAGGTACCGTCAATTATTTTGTGGAAATAACAAAATAGACAAAGGTCATTTTAGATTTAGTTCACGGACATTGTGTGAGAAATTCTGACCATGATAATTCATTAGCTGGAGCAAGCACGTGCGACATTATGAGGATCAATTAGAATTTCTGTGGTAGGGTACGACGAGATTTTACACATCTTGATTAGAAAGGATTGCGGGCAAGGGGGCCGGGTGGGGGGTGCGGAGGTGGGGAGGAGGGAGAAATTAGGTGGGGGGGAATTTGGAGAGATGCGAAGCGGGGGGGGTAGGGAGCGGGCTGCTGTATCTCACGATACTAGTATGGGGGTATTGAAGACAGCTATTAACACAGAAGCACTGAGCGGCATAAACTCTGGAGTGTTGTGAGGCACACATTTGCTAGCGTATGGTAACAATTACGAGTGAGAATTGCCATACTCCCGTATAATTGTGATAATAGTAAAATAGGTTTTGCATTTGATGAAAATTCTTGGGTTGTTATAGTAGCTGATTCCACTATTGGTAAGTCATGGTTATTAAAACCCAGTAATTTGAGAAAATGTTGGGAGGGCATGGTCATGATTGCCGGAGCCGATGTTATGGAACCACCATCAATTTGATAACTGAAAAACCAAATACAGAGTATCCAGGTGGGAGAATTTCCAGAAAGTACGAGAGAGTCTCAAAGATTGGAAACATATAACGGAACCGAAAGACCTGGCATTACAAGGTCCGATATGTCAATGACTCGAAAGCGGTGGTTAATCATATCAAATGAAACTAGTAGGTAATGCTTGTAACTCTCACCACTATCAGCAAAAAACCTTTCATGACCAACCCAATAAATAAATTGACCAACAACAGCTTGTTTTGACCATTTGAATCTAATTGATTCACGGGGAAAACGGTTAAATGTCAAGTGGTTCCCATTAAGATAGCTGAAGTTAAAATTACATAAACAAACCAATTTCCTTCAAATTTGAGTAGGGACAAAAACCGTTATTAATGAATCGATGGGTTCGTAATACAAACCATGAAGTTATTACCATATGAAAAACCCCAAATGCCTTGAGAAGTACCAATAGGTTTCAAATTTGCTATAATGAGGTTTCTGAAAACCGGGGTGTGGATTAAATTTTCATCTACATATATCATAGAACCTTGAAAACCATGATTATATGTTAAATAAAATACATCATTGATAGACTTACAACACCGTAATTAAAGCAGAAGTGGGAATAGTCCTATGCAAGACTTCCAACACTTGATACAATATGAAACTTGAGCAAAGACTTGACTGGAAGTCGTTTATTATCTCGATTTGCATTTTTAAACGGTATGAAATCGACATTATTGGAAAACTTTGAATAAAAGAAAAGGGATGATTTTAGTAAAGTAAATTGCAAATTGTGAAGATTCAAAGTGAAGAGGATGACTTAATTATATATTAAACTAGAGCATTTATGAAAATAGACCTAACTTACAGGAAAATTTAGTGTTAATGTACTTTGTTATAGTTGGTATAGTGTACCATTTTCAAATGAATTTTTCTTTTAAAAGATAAAACCCATTAGATTTTGAAAATTAATTTAACTTTAACAGAATTTGTTGATAGAAATAAATGCCTAAAAGACGTTATTAAATATTTGTTTCAACCCTCTCTACGTTATGATAATCAACAAAATGTAAAAATGATTAATGAAATATGATTTGTAAACAAGTAAATAGATATAGTAAATTTTCAGTTTTTGAAAATTTAATCACCTTAAATGGGTATGAGTAGTAAACATATACATAAATTACATTTCATGATCAAAGGAACTTTTAGTTAACCTCAACATTTTGATAAAAATGTCACAAAACATTTTATATCATTTACAAATATTTTTGGAATTTAAAAGAATGTTTATTCAAATAAATATTTTGAATTCAAATTTTCTACCTAAAAACGGCTAAAAATGTTCCAGAAAACACCTCCTCCAGAAAAGACAAAAAAGAGAGCATCTGAGGCTGGGCGACCCCCTTAATTATTAGGGCGGTCCCCTTAATAATTAAGGGGACCGCACCAGTTTAAGGGGACCGCCCACACAAAATGTCAGACCCGTTTTCCTATAAATACTGGACTATTCCCCACTGATTTTCTCACCTTTTGCACACACTTTCTTTCTGTTCTAAATCAGTTTATACTCTCCTTTACTTTCCTTTGATCATTTAATCATAGAGGCTTTGTTTCCAATGATCCAAGCTTTAATCCACAAGTGCAAGATGAAGAAATACTTTCTACCAATAAGTGAAGAAGTAGTATATTAGATTGTGTAGAACTATTCAACCCCCCTTCTAGTTTTCCACAATTGTATCATTGAGCAACTGTCAAACACGATTTTTAAAATAAACTGTATTTTTAAAACTAAATCGTCTAGAATCAGAAAAATATTTAGAAGGGCAATCTATGCAAAGACCACTACTATTTGAAAGTGATGGATTTATTTATTGGAAAAATAGATTCGAAAATTATGTGAAATTCAAAGATCTAGATTTTTGGCACGTTATTATCTATGGTGATTTTCCTCCCATTCAAAATAATCCCGAACAGCTAAAAAAGGATAAATTGTACCTTTTGATAAACAAAACGCATGATCTTAAAAAGAAACATGCTATAAACTAATAAAGTCTAAAAAGGTGATTAAGTAATGCTTGTACCACGTAAAGAATATGAGAGAATTTTTTATGTTAAAACGTGCAAAGAAAATTTGGATACTTTATTAATCACTCACCCAAGGAAAAGTTCAGGTCAAAGATAATAAAATAGACTCATTGTTCAACAAATAGGAAAATTTTACGATTCCGGAAGATGGAATCGATAGATAATGCTTTGTAGATGTACACTATTATATACTAGTCTAAAAGCACTTGATGAAGTGTTTTTTAGCAAAAATTTTGTTAGAAAAATATCTATAGGGCACATCATCCTAAAATGGCCGAAAGGTTACGGCTATTGAAGAATCAAAAGACTTACCAGACTCTAATCACTTTGATGCACACAGTGGAAACTTGAAAGTTTAATGGAATAATAAAATAAGAAAAGATCAAGAAATGGTCAAAGGCAAAAGAGAACAAAATAGATCTCTTGCCTTGAAAGCCAAAAAGGAATCAAGTGATGAAGAAAGTTCGACTTCCGATAGTGAAGACGAAGAACCGGCCATGGTCCGTGAGAGACTTCAAAAATTTTTTAAAAGACTAGAATTCGTAAGACAACCACATGATGAAGAGAAAGTCATCTCCAAGAATAAAGGACGATAAAACTGGCCAAGGCGAAAGCAAATATTTTTTAAATGTGGAGATCCAAATCATTACTCAATCATATGAGTGTCCAACACGCATCAAGAAACTACAATCAAAGAGCCGTTTCGTAGGGGATCATTGGAGTGAAAGCACGAAGATTGAAGACAGAAAGGACAAAGTGGACGGAAAATGTCATGGCTGAAAGCGATCCAAGTGAGGTACTAACCTTCCAAAACCTAATTCTTTAGTGATGATCATTCAACGTTAGGATGAAAAGAAACTTACGATAGAGAAAAATAATCGACTATGCAAAGTAAGTCTAAAAGTCATTGCGAAAAATAATCACTAGAAAAAAATTAAAAAATGTGATAAAAAAATGAAAACTACAAATTAAAAAATAAACTATCCAAATTAAAAAAGATAAAGAGGTATAATGAAGAATGCAAAATGTGTCAAAACCTCAAGTTTGAAAATGAAAAGGCTAAGAAAGAAATTTCTAAGCTAAATCAATTTAATAATAGTAGTCACTCGCTTAAGAAAATAATAAGTTTTTTAAAAACCATCCGGAGATAAACCGATTTAGGATTTAATTACCAAGGAACAACTAGTGAGTCTAAACAAATAAAATTTGTAAAGTCGCAAGAGGTTTAAGTCCTAAAGAAAGAAAGTAGTTAGATTAAATTCAACCCAAGACCAAAATTATGGCTTATAAACGAATAGCCTAAAATACCCATTGTCAAGCGACGACGAAGTAAAAACATTTTTAAACACCTTCTTTTGAAACGACTACGAGTTGGATTATACTAAGCCGAAAACAAGATCTAAGGACTCCCACCTCCAAAAAGAACTAATAACTCTCACCCTTGGTCTAAAATACCACAACCTAGGAGAGATCAAGGTAGACAAAACCACCCTAATAATAATCATTCAATGTGGAATTATTCACAACAACCAAACTTCCCTCCGTGGAGAATATGTCCACCGTATATGTATCCGAATCAAATGCAACATATGCAAAACATGTTCGGGACTAACAATTTTGGACCCATGAGAAATTGAGGACCAAGTGGTTGAGTCGTTAGAATATTTTAGTGGAGTAGTTCATGAACATTTCTTGGAATCCGACGAGTGAATACATTCTTAAAATCTTACGACGGATTTACCAAATAATTTCTTCTTCAATGCTTACTTACTTGAAGATGTTGAAGAAAAACACACGTAGGGCAAAGGTATGCGACTTCTTTCCAAAACTCCTTAGAATTTTGATTACTTTGTCTAAATGCTAAATGAATCATATATAATCCTGTTACATAAGTATATCTAATCAAATAAGTTATAGTTATTAAGAGAATATAATTTAAGTTTGTAGAAATAATATCGTCACTATGAAAGCCATTTGTTGATTTTACTAGACTTAAGAGATTTGTATCATTATGAACACCATTCTCTCACGTATTTGAATAGGATTCTCTAAGTACCAATATAAAATGGAAATCTTCTATGTACCACTAGTAGGCATACTCACGAAGATGAAGAAAAGCGAGTTGGTGGAAAATTATTAACATAGAATTAGGATTAGTTTTTCATCTTACGCCAGAAAGGCATGACATCAAAACACTATGGATGAAACAAACTCCCTTCGACTACGACGTCCGCATCGTCTACAATAAACTGTGTCTATCGAAATCTTCTCAACAAGCTTTAACTCCATTCTATTATTCTATTATCACATATTTATCATTTTTCAAATATTACAAATCGTGATAATTAATTATTTCATCCGAAGTAATTGATTTATTCAATTAACAAGAAGTTGATTGAAAACGTCACTAAATCCTCGTTATATCTTTTCTCGGCTTGACAAATTGATTATTTCATCCGAAGAAAGTTAAGTATTTTTCATTACTAAAGGTTTAATAAATGTCAATTAAATTTTGTCAATCATCTCTAACACCTCTCATCCAAAATCTTGACAACTTAATAATTTCATAGAAATATTTAAGTTTACTAACGTAACGGAAAGTTAACTTAAAAGGTCAAGTATTTTCCTCTCGCCTTCAACTTCATTATTTCGACGACTAGATTATCTAAAATAATATTGCTAGTAGCTCCCGATGTATTTTGTTAATTGTATATTTACAAAACTAGTCAAAATCAAAAAACAATTTTTTTTTCTCAGATAGGCGGCCCCCGTAAAATTAAGGACTGCCGTTGTTAAAGTGGCGACCCCCCTTATAATTTAAGGGAACCAGGCCTATTAAAATTGCCAAACCTGCCATTTCTTTCGTTAAAACCAATTCAAACACCCATTCAGCTTCTTCTATTTCTCCGCTGTGTGTGATGTAAACCAACACCCAAAACCGATCAAAATTCAAACATTTCAAACACTCATTCGACCGAAAATTCGCAGGGCAAACACCTAATAACAAAGATTAACAACCTTGTAATTTGTAAGATTTCCTACACTTACCTTTTCAATTACATCTAATTTTGCTCTCCAATCAAAAATTTGGGTATTTTCATAACTTATATATAAATATTAAACTAGTATATATAAATAGTAAGAATTATCTCGCTATCTAATACTTGTATGAATTAAGTTCTAGGAAATCCATAACTATAACGTTTCTTGTAGTCGGTAGTGATTTCAAAATTGGTCCAATAGAAATTAAGTCACAAATTCGTTTGGAATTCGAAATTTATTATACATTCTTTTCGAAATTTTTTTTTTTGGAAATTTTAAAACAAAAAATCTATACATTGTTGATTCATGCCAAAAACACGTTAAAATAATTGTACATTGTTTTTCGAAACATACATTCCTAAAGACATATTTTTCGAATCATGTATAAATTTTTTATAAAAATATAGGTCTTGGTTTGTTTCTTAGGTATCGATTTTTAGAGTCGAAATGGCCACCAACTTATTTTTGTCACTTGATATATACACATAACTGAACTTGTATAAGTCATCAGAATAATAATTTCGTATATATAAATAATGAGTACATTTTTATAAAAGGTGATAAATACACGGATTGTTTGGTTTTTAACAATTTAAAACATAGTGTTGAGTCAAAAACAAACACCAATTTAACTCTCACCAAGTCGAAAAATGATGAACTAATATTTTGTTCAACAAAATATACAACTTAACTAATCTTTCAACAATTTTAGTTAAGTCTTGTATTGAGTAGGGAGTGTTTAGGTCATTCTTAGAATGTTGAAATATAAACTAATATATATTCTTCGACAACCGCTAGATTGAGTGAAAAATAAAATTAAGGAACATATGGATTACTTCCTTATGTTTTTTATTTTTTAGAGTGCGAAGTAATCCTTGCCCACATTTGTCGTTTCTAAAACATTATATTTTTATTTCTATTTTTTATTTTAATAATTTATTGTCGTTGTTAATCTTTTTAGGTGAGTAACATTCCTCGAAGCAACAGTTGGTGATACCTCTCTTACCCGTTCTTACATTCCCAAAGTATCCCAAACACCCGGTATCTCTCCTACTATCGCACACTTCTACAAACCTATTGAAAATTGATGCATTCATGAGGGTAGAGTTGTTGATCAACTTTACTACACATATGATCACATCGATAATTGTTTTTCTAACATACGTCTCAATTGTCTCTATGAAATTAATGAGCCAATTGTTCCTCATTTTATTCTGGACTTTTATAGTCAAGTCACTCTTCAAAAAGATGACTCAGGCATCATTCTTATCTCCTTCATGATTCAAAACAAATTCATCACTCTTTCCCTGTAATAATTCGGTCAAATCCTCAGAATTCCATTCAATGGCCAAGCCGTATTCACAAACGAATGGGATCTTGGTTCTCTTGCATACTCATAATATAACCAAAGGGACCAAATCCTATCGAACTTCCTACCCTAAGAAAATTCCATCAATTTCTTCAATTTCAACATGTTTGGACACCTAAGTTATAGTATGGGGTTTTTAAGTCTTAAGCTAGGAAACATTGAGGACAATGTTTAATTTTAGTATGGGGTAGTATATCTTTGATATGACTTTTCCTACCTTTGCCGTTGTTCTCACGTACCTCGTTTTCCCATAAAAATTTTTAAAAAAAATGAAAAAATTTAAATTTTTTCAAAAATAAAATAATTGTTTTGTCACAATTTTGACTTTCCTACTGGGTAGAATAAGAATAAATTTCGACCCGATCGAGCGTGTTGAGCTCTAGCTTGTTCCTTAACTTTTAGGCTAAGTGTTCGCGAAAATTCGCGAAGAACGAAAAATGATAGAGTTAAGTATGAGTGGGATGCTAAACAAGGATTATTTGGAAATCTTAAGAGCTCATGTATGTAATCTGTGGCTTTTTCTCCCATAAGCTCCTAACCGGATTAATAATACGTGCAGTTTTTGGAGATTAAACTTAAATCAACAATTTTTATGTAGTATATAGCAAAAATTTTAGTCTTAGTTCAAACTTATACTTGAATTTTTATGTAGTATATAGCAAAAATTTATCCTTTTTGGGGCATTCTCGGATCAAAATTCATCTTGTTCTATGATCCCTAACGGTTATGGAAATAACGAAAGTCGGAATATTCTAGTCAGTTGCTAAAAAAATGGAAAAAGTTTTGAAAAATGGGAAATTGAGGTGTTTTAAACTTGTGATTTCTTAACTCTCCCCACAAAAGTCTTTGCTACTTTCCAAAGATTTAGTTTGGGGAAGTTTTGAGGTATTTGGTTTTAGGGCATATAATATTGCGTGAGGACACGACAATCACTTAGTTTGGGGAATTTTGATATGTGAGAAATCACATATCCTTTTTATACCAAAAATGGCCTTTAAATGATCAAAATGTGCAAAAATATGCTTGTATTTGTGTATTTTGTTATTTGTGAATGTGTAGGTACAGATATTGCAAAAATCACAAGAAAATGGTCAAAACCTAACAAACACGAACACGAGAATGGAAAGAGTGCACAAGAGCCGGGAGTTTGATAGCAAAAAGGTCAAATAGTCAACCATGGTCAACAATGGTCAACTCACAAATGCCAAAACCCTCAAAATACCCAAAAGAGCCTTATTGTTAAATTCATTTTCACTAAAAATCCTAAAACAATAACACCGTTAGTCCTTAACCATTAAGGGACTAACGGTCGTTAACCCTCTATAACAAAATCCCTTAAATCACAAGCCCGAGCCCAATCATAACCTGTGGCCCATTCTTTTTTTTGTACCCGAGCCCAAGTCAAACAACCTTTACCCCCGGGTCAAACAATAACGTATAAAAGTAAGCGGGAAAAGTTGTTGTTACTGTTCATCGTCGTCCCAAGTAATTACCCTGCATAAAAAACAAAGGGTAAAATTCAATTAAGAGCGTGGAACAAAGATTCGAGTACTATGCTACACGCTGGCAAGCGAAACGTCACCAAAGGGCTTTGATTGGTCAAGATGACTCAAGAGGATGACACGCGGGCTCAAGGAAACACACTCCAAATGAGAATTTTGCACTAAAATCAATGAAAAAGAAGCACAAGGCCTCTGACACATGGAATGCCACGCTGGCAATCCGTGTGATCACATATTGATCCAACGGTGAAGACTGAAGATCTAATGATTGCAAGGAATGAAGGGTTTGGATTAAGAGGAGCATATGAGACCTAGAAGCTTCTCTCTCAGCCTATATAAAGAGCTCCTCACTCACTCACAAGAGGCATCTAGTATCTAGGAGTAGTTTTTAGTAGTAGATTGTCGTTTAATTTTAGCTTATTTTTCATGTAATTTTAGTTTTTTCTAGTTAAATGTAATTTCCCTTTTCAAAGTTTGTACTTATTTCATCCTATTAATAAAAGTTGTTTTCATTTAAGCTCAATTGTCAATTCTATTTTTCACCTATTTGCACTAATAATTTAAATAAGCTCATATTTACTGTTCTATAAGCTCAAATTGTCATAAGCTACATA
>BQNB010070354.1:19476-33151 GCA_026074375.1 Tanacetum coccineum
TTTCTATCTTTCTTAAGAGTCTATCCTACTCATTGTTTATCCCTTGTTTCAGGTAGTGTATGACAAGGAGTTCTACGAGCGAACTATTCACACCTTACGAAGAACCTGAACGAGAATTTCGTTCATCAAAGAAGCACTTCAAGACAATAAGCCTTGACGAATTGAGATTGCTTGGTTTCGATCTATTTTCTGACCAATAAGACTATTTGAAGGAAGAAGTTGCAGAAACAATGTCGGAAACTATGGAGCAATACATGAGCAAGACCCAAGCTAATTATAGATCGGGGTTTGCTAGGCCAAAAATTAAAGACAAAGATCACTTTGAACTAAAAGGCCAATTTCTTAAGGAGTTTTGAGAAAGCACATTCAGCGGTTCGAATCATGAAGATGCGAACAAGCACATTGAGAAAGTTCTCGAGATTGTTGACTTATTCTATGTTCCTAACATTACTCAAGATTAATTAATGCTCTGAGTCTTCCCTATATCCTTAACCAGAGCCGCAAGTCGTTGGCTAAGAAACAAACGAACTGGTTCTATTAAAACTTGGGAAGATCATAAAACTAAGTTTTTGAACAGATATTGCACACCTGCTCGAACTGCAAAGAAAATGGAAGAAATCAACAACTTTCAGCAAGAACCTGACAAAATCCTTTTACAAGCATGGGAGTGCTTTAAAGAACTCTTGATGAAGTGTCCTCAACACTACTTAACTGAAATGCAGGAAGTAATTTTGTTCTATAATGGGTTGGAAGTTCCAACACAACATATTCTTGATTCAAGAGGTGCAATACCGACTAAGACTGCTGCTGATGCGAAAGTAGCCATCCAAGAGATGGCAGAATACTCTTAAAATGGCACAATGGAACATCTAGGACAAGAAGTACTGAAACTTCTGACTGATTGGCAACAATACAAGCACAACTCAATAACCTCGGAAGAGAAATCAAGAAAGTGAATGAAATAGTTTACGCTGCTCAAGTAGGATATGAACAATGTAAAGGACCTCATTACACCAAAGATTGCCCACTCAAAGAAGAAGGGACAACCCTAGAAGATGCTTACTACACGCAATTTGGTGGACCTTTTCAAAGAATGGGATATAGAGCAGCAGCTCCGGGATTCTATCAAAGGAACAATGCGAATCCTTCATACCAAGAATGAAGGCAATCTATGGAAGATACCCTGAGCAAGTTTATGCGTGAATCAACAAAGAGACATGAAGAAAACTTTAATTTGATTAAAGAAATCCGAGCTAAAAACGGATGCTGCCATTAGAAACCAAGGAGCATCAATTAAAACTTTGGAGATTCAAATCGGGAAAATGAGCAAGGTACTACAGGAAAGAGAATTTGGAAGTCTACCCAGCACTACTGAAGCGAACCCGAGAGATCAAGTCAAGTCGATCTCGACTACTATTGAAGCTGATTCATACCCGATACACCGTATTGGATCCTCCTAATACACCATATCCACTGGACAGAACCATACACTAATGTACGAGACAAGACAAATGACGATTCCATTTCTAAGTCGTTTGAATGGTTACTACTGTGAAGAAAAAACAGGATCATATGGACCACAATTCTCGGAAGCTTACTCTGAAGCTTCACATATCAATAATTCCATACCGAGAGTTTCACTTTACCTTGCTTTATTAATAATGTTTGCTTTGATAATGCCCTTGTTGACTTAGGAGCTAGCGTTAGTGATATGCCACTTTCGACCTACCTCAACTTAGGATTAGGTGAATTAGCAGACAGGACAATGAAATATCCAAAAGGAATAGCTGAAAACGTGCTAGTAGGTATTGGTAAATTTGCTTTCCCAGTAGACTTTATAATTCTAGATATACCCGAGGATATCAAAGTGCCCTTGATCCTCGAAAGACCATTTTTGTCTACCGCCCGTGCTAAAGATTGATGTTTATAAACGAAAGATTACTTTAAGGATTGGAGAAGAAAGAATTATTATCAAAAGTGTTAAACCTGCTAGTAGTTTAATTAAGAGGGTCTACATGCTAAGTTTAAGAGAAAGAATGGAGCTTGATTTAGAAGCTAGGCTTATGGGAGAGACTTTGGTGATTAATAGATCATTAGACCCTTTAAATGGAGATTACATTGAATTAAATGATCTGAATGAACCATTTGAGCTTAGGAGAACTCAAGGTGATGATTTTATGCCCACCATTGAGAAAGGTGAGGTAATTGAGGAATTTAGAAATAAGAATGATGAACTTGATACTGAAATTAATGATTACCCTAGTTATTGCGAGTATGATAAAAAGATCCATATATATTGTGCCCACAACTTAAAGTTTTCATGCATGATAGGATTTGAATTTACACACGCTAACTTCTTCCTATTATTGTATGTCAATGTGATGTCCAAAAAGTTTTATAATTCTATAATTAAAGATAAAATGGTGTACAAAAGGAATAATGTTATAGGAGCTTTAATGAATGTGCCTATTTTTGTTGGAAAATTTTATGTTGTGACGGATTTTGCAGTTTTAGAAAATATGGATGCTTATCGTGATGAAGGAATGGGCGATGTTATTTTTGGTGAACCATTTTTAAAAGAAGTTGGAATTAAAGCAAGACGGTTCGAAGGGATTATTACCATTTACAATGGTAACAAAAGTGTAACTTACCAAATGGTGCGATCACATCCGAGGTTTTAACACCACACTAATGAGCAATGCAACAAGATCCCACCATTACTGAAGGTAAGTGATGAAGATGAGATGAATGGAATCACGCATGCATACCAAAAGTTAAAGGGGTTCTACAAAGGAGTATTGAACTTAGGACCCGATTACATTCAAGATGCGAAGACGGAAGAATGGCTCACACGCGGGCACATTAGCGTACATGAGATTGAATCAGAGGAGAAGCTGAAGAAAAGTCTAACTTAAAGACTTCGCTGTAAACAAAAGTGCTTCCCGAGAGACAACCCAGAATGTTATTTAATTTTATCGAGACGGTCTTTCCAAACATCAATACGGCGTATCTGCTCCATACCATACGGTGTGTTGATTGTCTGGAAGTTATCAGTATTTACTTTTTATACACTTTAAAAACATTATCATCAATTCTTGCAATACGGCGTATTCATGCACATGATACGATGTATTGTTGGTCCTACTTGAATAGATCTTACTTAGCTTGTAAAAGGCTTAGTTGTATTGAATAAATCCAAAGAAACTTTGGCTTGGACAACTTGATTTGAATATATCAAAAGGACTATGGCAAAATCTAGTCTTTGTTTATAAGGATGAAATAAGCATTGAAACAGTAATGAACACAATTGTATAATACCAAACTTTCAGCTTCAATATAAAACGAACACCCTTAATAGTGTTAGGGTTTATAAAAACCTTTAAGCTATGAATATCTAATAACATGTATGACTTTTATCTCAAACTATATGCCCTAGGACCTCCTTTTATACACCAAGGAGTCCTACAAGGCTTACAATACTTTCCTAAGTTATCATAATCTTTTCTATAAACAAACATGATCTCTTAAACAAATAAGTTATACATATCTTCTTTACAAATAACTAATACTTATCTTAGTAAGTATTCTTGTTCTCTAATCAATCTTTATCTCTTCTTTGATAAGTCTTTGATCTCATCTCTATCAGCATAATCCTTCCAGCAGTAGTAATCACTTAGCAGTTATAACTGAGCACAAGCAGTATTAACTACTTAGAAGTTTACTCTAGAAGTACTAACATACACTATCCGTACTAACTTTTATACTAGCAGTAGTAACTACTTAGTATATTTTGTCTTCATTTCTAAGTAGTCTTAACTTCTACTAGCAGCAGTAACTTTATACTAACAGTACTAATATATACTAACAGTAGTAACTAGCAGTAGTAACTTTTATACTACCAGTACTAACTACTTAGCATAATTTTCATTAGTATTACCAGCAGCACTAAGTTATGCTTGACAACACTAATATATACCTGAGCAGCAGTAACTCTAAGAATCATCTTGAAGTCTTTTAATCCTAACAATCATCCCCTAAACTTTATGTTCATCTTCTGAATCTTTAAGTTTCTTCATTAAAAGTCTTCACCATTACCAGGAGGATGCATTTAAACACTTCCAAGATTCTTTTGTTGTTTTGTGAGAAGCTTTAAGAGTTGATAAAACATCTCATTCCAATGGTCAGCTTGAAGCTTCTTATTGAACATATATGTGATTGTTATTAGTGTAAGGGGATATCTCTTCTCAACCAACATAAAAATATGTAGATCTTTAAACCTTACAAAGTGCACTCCACAGGAATCAAACAACTTCCAAATAGTCACTTTGTATCCTTGTAAACTCCTCCATACTTCACTTTTTATGTTAGGTTCAAACATTACTCTAAGATTACCCCATAAATTCTTTCATATTCCTCTACTGGCTTGTTTAACCCATGCTTTGCTTTGACCAACTACCAGATAGTTTCTAAGTCTTCTCTGTCAATACCCTAAAGCATCTTAATCATTGATGAATACCTTTTTGAACTTCCATCAGCTCATATGAGTTGAAAGTGTCCAATCTTTCCTTCTTTAACAATCTTGTATTCAACAATCACTGGAGGTTTTGTGGCTAGAGGTATAGCATCAATTGCTACCTCTTTATCTTGAACTATCTCCATATGCTTTTTCATTTCTTCCTCATCTTGATCATCATCTCCTTTAGCTTCTACATGCTCATCTAGCTTATGTTTCTTTGAATTATCATATTCAAGATCATCTCTTGATTATATGCTTTGTCAAAGAGCTTCTGAACTTCTTCATAACTCCTTCCTTTCAGCTGTTTGTGCTTGTATCCACCCATATTCTTCAGGTATGTACACATTCTATTCCTTATCTGAGCTTTGGTAGGTGGTTTACTCCTTTGCTTTGCTGCTCTCTATGCTGCAAAGAACCTTTTCCTTTCAGCTATCATCTCCACTAACATTCTTGACTTTTCTTTAATGGAGAATTGTTCTTGTTCTTTAGCTTGGAGTCTTGCAGCTAATTGCTCATCAGCTTCAACCATAGCTTGAATGCTATCCAGTTCTTCAATAACTGCGGCTCTGCTAGCTTCTTCTTGTTCAACTCTTTCTCTTTGCATTCTTTCTAACTTTGCTTGTTCTTTAGCATGTATTTTGAATGCCAATTCCTCATCAAGCTGAATCTATGTCTTTCTCCCTATTTTCTTTTCAGGCTCAGGCTCTAACATCTTGCTTTTACCTTTGTCTTTGCTTGATGGTTGTGCTGGAGAAATTATTGGTTTAGATGCAGGTGCTTGCTTATCCTGATCATGAAAGACAATCCATTTTGCCTTTGGTCTTGTGAAGACATGTGTAACAGTTGTAGCATCAGTTGTAACAGCCTTGGGTTTTGTGCTCTTTATTTCTATCAAGGTCTGAGCAAGAGTTAATTCATCTGGAATTTCAACACTGGTGGCAGTAGTAATTGGAATTGATCTTGTAGTTGTAGCAGCAAAAGCCATAGGCTCTTCAAATACCTTGTCATCATTAAGAATATCAGTATCAAACATCAAATCATCATCATTTCTCTCTTGAGTCTCATCAATTAAGGTCACCTCTGTATCAGCATCAAGATCACCTATTTTTCTCCCATGTTTGGATGTAGCCTCCTGAGCACCCAAACTGGCATCATTTGAGTATTCTACCCTGCTAGCTTAACCAACCTTCCTTAACCTCTTGAGCCCTAGAGTTCTTGAATTCCTTCTCTTTTCCAACTGCTTGACTCTCTTCTTTAAACTAGCAATATCCTTTGCTTGAGCAGTCCTTGCTTTCTCCAAATCAAGAACTTTTTCCTATAGGCTGGTACACAAACTCATCAATTCAGTAAGTTGCATGCTATCCTCACCACTTTGAGGTGGATCATAGGAAGGGGTAGATATATGAGCCTCATTAGTAGCCTCATTAGTGACTGGCTATGTAGGACCACTGTCCTTCCTCTGTTTCCTTCTGGACTTTTTCTTTTGGAGTTTAGATGATGCATGGTTTATTTTTTTTTTTTTTACGAGTTAATTATAGGTGTGGAATGGGAATCAGTAGGAGCAGCTGAATCTTCACCCATGTCTTCTGAAGCTTGAACCATCATTGTTGAAAATAGAGATGTGACCCTTTTAGAAAAACCCTTGCCTGGCCTCTTCATATTTCACAAAAAAAACACAATACAAACAAAAACAATAGAAAACACAAATAGCAAACACCTTCTTGGTGTGGGAAGGTATAACATAAATCCCTTTATGTCTGGACATTCCCTCAACTTGGTTGTCCAGGAAGACTTGCACAAACCTTGGATACATAAGAAACTTAACCCCACCCTCCAAGTGCTTCACCATATTGTCAAAAATGTACTTGGAAAAGTTGAATTTTTGGTTTGTGGCAAGACAGATGATAGTAGATGCCATAGTGCTACTAAATTCATTCCAAGTTGTAGTCTTAGCACTAAGGCATTGTAGTATGGTATGGATAAGAAATTTCCATTGGGATGAAAAATAAGCTTTATAGAATGTAAGCTTTTGAGTAAGATTTTCATACCCCCATTCTTTCCAGTTCTTCAAAAATAGTAGTAGTAGGTAGACAATATGTTCCTTCAGCATCATCCAACTTAAGATCATTTCTTATACTCGTCTCAATGATGATTTCCTTCTTCTTGTCTACTAGGGCTTGTATCTGTCGTTCCCCATTAACTGTCTTAGCCTTGGCAGATGTCCAAAACTGTTCAATACATGTAGTATAAATAGTGGGATTAACCGTTAACGCATATTGGATAGAACTTGCATTCAGAAAATCAATAATCTCCTCAAACCCATTACTTTCTTCGGGTTTCTTCAAAAACGCAACCAAATTGTGAGTTTTAGTAAACTTTGGGGTCGACATTGTGATGGGTTTTGATGATTAAAGATGAAATTGAGTTGGGGTTTATGATTAGAGAGTATATCAAGGTGTAAAATCAATTGAATGAGTAATTGAAACCCTTAATCGAAGTATTTATGAAATCACCCTCAACAGCATTAACTTAAACTGGCAGCATTAAGTTAAGCCTAACAGTATTAACTAACCCAGCAGTAGTAAGTTATGCCTGGCAGCATTAACATATACCTAATAGCAGTAAGTGAATGCCTAGCAGCATAAACTAATACTGGCATCAGTAAGTTAAGGCTAACAACATTAACTTAAGCCTAACAGCAGTAAGTTTAAGCTTAGCAGCATTAACTTTGAGACACTAGCATTAACTCCAATATCATTCTAAAAAGTATTTCTATCATCAATTTTGATTCTCACAACCTCTCTTTTTGTTTTTAATCTCACAATATCTCTCATTTCTTTTTCTCGCCAATACACTCTTTTTGTTTTTCATTTACACATCTCTCATTCTGTTTTTGAGCTCACTATATCTCTCATTTCTTTTTCTCACCAATTTACTCTTTCTGTTTTTGTTATCCTAAAGCAAGAATCCATTCTGACAGTTTTGTACAAAGTTCCATCAATTCATTTAGTTTCATGCTATCCTCCCCACTTCCAAGTGTGTTAACTCTTGAGAGAGGTGGATCATTGGCACTTGGGACCACTACCTGAGCCAGTTCCCTAAGGAAGGGGCTCATTAAGTGTGGCTATGGATTGGATCCTCTTTATGTTACCACTGTCCTGCTCTGCTTCTAAGCTAGAAGCAGTAGTGGCAGCCCTTTCCATTCTGTCTTCCTACTTCCTTGATGACAGTCTCATCTGATACAAGGTAAATAGGTCGACTAGACTAAAATATCTCAATGGCCCTTTTTGGCGTTCCTAGGTTTTTGAGTCCTTTTAGGTTAAGATAATGATGGAACCGTAATTGATTCAAGATTAGGTAGTGAAGCAGTTTTGGATGTGTGTTGGGGTTCAATGGGATATCTTGACCCTTCACCCAAACCTGATTAGTTGTTATGCAGCTCTACCGTTTTTAATTTTGACAACAGTATTAAATGCAACTAGGAGCATTAAGTATACTTACCAGTAGTAAGTTACTCTAACAACACTAACTTGAATTTCATCCTTAGCTGCTGTTCCATTCCATTCCAAACATCCTTTCATTAATTAAGACTTCATAATTAACATAATTAACCTCCCCTCAATCAATACTTCAGAGGTTAACCATTCTAATACTAGCAATCAGATACTAAAATCTGCTAACATCAAATGCATTTGTGAGTAAATCTGCAACATTGTGGTTTGTATGTATCTTTATCATCTGAATAAGCTTATTCTCATTGGAATCTCTGATAAAGTGATGTCTAATCTCAATGTGCTTAGTTTTTAAGTGAAACACTAGATTCTTCACAATGCAAATAGTAATCTCATTGTTAATGAAAATCTTGGTGTTTATAAAGTTGTATCCATAATCAAGTAATTGATTGTGGATCCATAACACCTGTCCACAGCAGATGGATGTAGCTACATACTCTGCTTCAGTAGTAGAGTTGGCAACTACAGTTTGCTTCTTACATTGCCATGAAATGAATCTGCTCCTAAGAAATTGACAACCTCCTATTATGGATTTCCTATCTAAACTTTCACTAGCATAGTCACTGTCAGTATAGGCTTCCAAGTTAAATGGTGAGTCCTTAGGATACCAAAGGCCCAATTTAGGTTGACCTTTCAAGTATCTAAAGATTCTTTTCACAACATGAAGATGTGATACTTTAGGTGTAACTTGGAATCTTGCACAAGCACATACAGCAAACATTATATCAGGCCTAAAAGCTGTTAGATACATTAAAGATCCAATCATTGATCTATATAAGTAAACATCCACATCTTCAGCTTTTGCATCCTTGAGTAATGGCTTTGAAGTCTCCATGGGTGTAATTGCTGTCTTCATAGTTGAAAAACCAAACTTCTTCAAGATTACATCCACATACTTGTCTTGACTAATGAAAATCCCATCATCTTTTTGTGTTACTTGCAATCTTAAGAAGAAGGTGAGCTCTTCCATAGAACTTATTTGAAACTTCTTATGTATTAGCTTTTCAAACTCAGTGCATAAAACTTTCTTAGTAGATCCAAAAATGATATCATCTACATATACTTGAACTAGTAGAATATAACTTTTCACTCTTTTAATAAACAAAGTCTTATATATCTGACCTCTCTAAAATTTATTGTCTAATAAATAGGTAGATTTTTTTTAAGTCTCATGACCTAGCTCTAGGTGGCTTGATGTAGACCATATAATGCATTTTCTACCTTATAAACTCTATCAGGAAACTCTGGATCTTCAAACCTTGGAGGTTGGCAGACATAAACTTCCTCTTCAATTTTGCCATACAGAAATGCACTCTTTGCATCATCTGATATACAACAAAGTCTTTGAATGAGGCATAGGCTAAGAATAGCCTAATTGCTTCAATCCTAGCAACTGGAGCAAAAACCTCATCATAATCTATTCCATCTTCTTGAGTGTAACCAAGTGCAACCAACCTTGCCTTGTTTCTAACCACAATACCTCTCTCATCTTTCTTATTTCTGTAGACCTATTTTGTTCCAATGGCCCTCTTACCATATGGTAAATCAACCATAGTCCAAACCTTCTGCAATTTAAACTGTAGAAGCTTATCTTGCATTGCTTCTATCCAGCTTGGGTCTGTCAAAGCTTGAATCACCTTCTTGGGTTCTACTTAAGATAGAAAACAAGCAAATAGACAATTATGAAAATCTTTGTGGTTGATCCTCTGTTGCACTGAACTAATCATACCATGATTAGTTAAGCTCTTTGTCAACCTTTTGGTTTGAGGTGCTGAGTGTATATCTCCAATGATTTGTTCAATAGGATGATCCTTATGAATCCTGGTAGTTGAAATAGGACTGATAGGGAAATTAGTGTCCAAATTGGTCATGTCAGCCTCTGCACCAACACCTTCATCTGAATAGACAATCTCTTCCAAATTAGGCATATTTGGATCATCAGCACATCTAATGACTATATTTTCATCAATAGCATTATCTTCTATGCCAGCAGCATTAATAGGTGAACTAACAATATTAATATTGTTAGTGCTATTGATATTTGCATCATGCTCTTGATTTACTCTTGGCTTCTTGTATTTGCACCTCAATTATACTTCATTCTCTGGATGTTCTGCATACTTCTTTTCCTCTCTCCTGATGGTTTGATACAACTTCAGAGGAATCCTCTAAAACTAAGAGAGAGTTGTGGATTCTTTAGTCAAAAATGGTAATAGTAAGTAATCTTTGCCAGGTACTGTATCCACTCTAGATTTACCTGCACCATTACATGCCTTTGTACCTGCATTACCATTAGACTGATTCCCTGCAACAACTGGCTCATAATTCATAGATTTTGTTAGAGCATCTATATCAAAAAGACATTTATGTCCACTTCCTGTAATGTTAGGTGTATCCTCATTAAACTTTACATGCACGTTCTCTTCTACAATCCTAGTTTTACTGTTGAATACCCTGAATGCTTTGCTATTGGTAGAGTATCCCACACATAACCCTTCATCATCCTTTTCATCAAACTTACTTAGATGGTCTATGGTATTAAGGATTGTAATAGGACACCCAAATGGTCTTATGAAGCTTAAGGCAGGTTTTCTACCTATAAAAAGTTCATAAGGGGTCTTGTTGTAAGGCTTGATAACTAACACCCTATTTTGGACATAACAAGTAGTATTAACTGCTTTAGCCCAGAAAGTTATTGGTAATTTTGAATCAACTAGCATAGTCCTAGCAGCCTCTATTAGTGTTTCATATGTTCTTTTCTTTTTTTTTCTTTTTTTTTTTTTTTTTTTTTTATTTTTTTTTTTTTTTTTTGTTTTTATTCTTTTTTTATTTTTTTTTTCTTTTTTTTTTTTTTTTTTTTTTTCCTTTTTGCTACTTCATTTTGTTATGGAGTTCTAGCAACACTAAATTCCCTCTTAATACCCTTCATTTCACAGAACTGATTCAGGACCTTGTTCTTGAATTCAATCCTATTGTTACATCTGATCACTTTTACCTTAAGGTCTATTAGATTTTCTATTCATGTTATAAATGTTTTAAGGATTTCACTAGTTTCTTCCTTAGTGGCTAAAAAGAAAACCTAACTAAACCTACTATAGTCATCTATGACAACTAGACAATACATCTTTTTCATTAGACTCCTTACAAATGTTGGCCCAAATAAATTCATATGCAACATTTATAAAGGTTGGCTGATTGAACTGACTATTTTGGTCTTACAAGAAGCTTTGTGTGGTTTCCCTTCTGACAAGCAACACAGGTTTGATTAATTTCAAAAGGTTTTGAAGGTAAACCTCTTACAAGGTTTCCCTTAACTAGTTTATTTATAGTTTTGAAATTTACATGTCCAAGCCTCCTATGCCAAAGATTTGATTAATTTGGTGTGGCTTTTGCAAAGAAATAAGTGAAACCTCATTGAGGAACAACATTCTTTAAATCAATACTGCACATGTTATCTTTTCTAGGAACTTTAAGTAAAACATGGCTTTCATCAGTTAACTTAACGTCTGGAGACAAAACAACACATTCAGTATCAGTAAAAAGAACACGATTCTTCTTGTCACATATTTGTGAGACACTAAAGAGATTGAACTTTAGTTCCTTTACAAAATACACATCTTCAATATCTAATTTACCAGTTCTTATTTTACCTTTACCAGTGATTTTCCCTCCTTTGGTACTACCTCCAAAGGCAACAAATCCTCCATCAATTTCTTCATAATCTGTTAGATAGGATCTGTTTCCTGTCATGTGCCTAGAGTATCCACTGTCAATCACTTCTTTATCTTTTAATTCTTGTTGTGGATTGCCCTGCACATAATGGTAAGTAAATTAATTTCTCTTGGGGACCCAAGCCATCACTGACTTTGATCTGCCTTGTGCATCAATATAGTCAAATCTTTAAAGTTCATTGATGCACCATTATGTCTGGAGACATGGTCTAAAACTTTTTGCTTTGGTCTCTAATAAACATGCTGAGGCCTTAACAACATTAGCCTCATTTCCCTTATTAACACTTACTACTGCTTTTGGCCCAACAGTAGTAACATTTCCCTTAACAGTATTAACCTTTTCATTGAAATTACTGTTCTTTTCTGTTGTAAACTTGTTAAAGGTCCTTTTAACATGTGAATGTGTTCTATTAAAAACATTTGATGTTGGTCTTGCACAGTTTATAGTTGGTCTCGGGAAAGCAGTATTAATTGGTCTGGCAGTATTAACTGATACTGCTGCTTTTGAAAAGTCTTGCCTAGCAGTATTAAGTGTTTTAAGGCCAAATTTCATTAAGAATGCTTTTGGAACAAAATTTCCTTTTGGATGAGGGTGAGACATTCTTTGAGAATTTTGATGATTCACCCTTCTTGCATTGTTCCAAACAGGTTTTTCAATCATTTTCTTTTCATAGAAATCACAATCTTTGATCAAATGGTCAAAACTACCATATACATAGCAAGCTTTATTTTTAAACTCAAAATTACTTCCTAATTTCTGAGTTATCAAATTATTCCAGTTTCTCTGGTTACCTCTAGGACTTTGACTATTTTTTCTAGGATATTTAGCTTGCTTATCTACCTTCTTAACAGACTCCCTATGTGTTTTCACATGCTCATTAGATTTAACAAATTCTATTTTGAAAAAACTAGGTTTTCTCTGTTTAGACATAAACTCAGTCTCATTCTTATCCTTATTGTCAGATATCCAGTCTTCAATAAGTAGTTCACCAACAGACTTAGGTTTTGACACACTAGTCCTAGCTTCACTTGTTGTAACATCAGGTATACTTGTTACTAACTCACTAAAAACATATTATTCCTTATCAGCAAGTACCAAATCATATTTAGGGGGCATGAATTTCCTAGTATAGGGAAGGGGAACAGCATGATACCCTTTACTTGTTTTTTATCTGTCATTCTCCTGACTATCAAACACTTGACTATCAACCACTTGACTATTAAACCCCACACCAGTCTTGAACTTATCACTTACTTGAATCTTGAACAGTTTGCTTAGATTTTTAGATGAATTTCCAAACTTTTCTAAGGTAAGTTTTAAATCATCTCTTTCCTTTTTAGCTTTTTCAATTTTCTTTCTAAGCTATGTTAGTGCATTATCTCTTAACTTAATATCAAGTTTTAAAATCTTTATGTCCTCTTCAAAAACAATCTCATTCTTTTTATACACGCCTACTCTAGCCTCTATAGATTCTAGACATGCTTTATAAGTACCTACATTTAATTGAGACTTATTAAAATCTTTTATTAGATTATCATAATGTTCTTTGAGAGTTTCATATTATTTTAAACATGCTTTGGAACAAGTAGATACCTCAGAATATGAGCTTGAAGAACTTGAAGAGCCTGAAGATGTATATGTCATAAGTGCAAAGTTTATAGGTCCTTCTTCAGCCTGGTCACTCCAGTCATACCCAAGTCCATCTTAAACCACCAAAGCTTTTGTCTCTATTATTTCCATTATCACATTCCTCCTTACAGGTTCTCTGTTCCTATTCTCCCTTGGAGCCCTGCACTCCCTTACAAAATGACCCTTTTTTGACAGTTATAGCATTCCACCTTTGATTTGTTAAACTCTATGGTCTCAGAACCATTAGCATTAATTTGCCTTCCAGTCTTATTTAGGAATTTTCTAG
>BQNB010070355.1:0-33151 GCA_026074375.1 Tanacetum coccineum
TGCACCCGTAGCTCGGGCACCTTATCAATTGGCACCTTCTGAAATGAAAGAGTTGTCAGAGAAACTAAAAGAACTATCTGACAAAGGCTTTATAAGACCTAATTCCTCACCCTGGGGAGCTTCGGTGTTGTTTGTCAAGAAGAAAAACGGATCATTCCGGATGTGCATTGATTATCGGGAATTGAATAAACTAACGGTGAAGAACCGTTATCCGCTCCCCAGAATTGATGATTTATTTGATCAGCTTCAAGGGTCGAGTGTCTACTCGAAGATCAACCTAAGGTTGGGTTATCACCAACTGAGGGTTCGAGAAGAAGACATTCCAAAGACCGCTTTTAGAACCCGTTACGGCCATTATGAATTTCAAGTTATGCTATTTGGTTTGACAAACGCACCTGCCGTATTCATGGACCTTATGAATCGGGTGTGCAAACCATATCTGGATAAATTCATAATTGTCTTTATTGACGATATTCTGATATATTCAAAGAACAAGCAAGAACACGAAGAGCACCTTAAGTTAATCTTACAGTTGCTTAAGAAAGAGGAGTTGTATGCCAAATTTTCCAAGTGTGAATTTTGGATTCCTAAAGTACAGTTCTTTGGTCACGTGATTGACAGCCAGGGTATTCACGTGGACCCTGCCAAGATCAAATCCATTAAAGATTGGGCATCTCCTAAGTCACCAATGGAGATTCGTCAATTTTTAGGTCTTGCTGGGTATTATCGAAGATTCATCGAAGGATTTTCGAAGATTGCCAAACCAATGACCAAGCTCACTCAGAAGAAGGTCAAGTTTGAGTGGGGTGACAAACAAGAAATAGCGTTCCAACTGTTGAAGCAGAAGTTGTGTAGTGCACCAATTCTGGCTTTACCTGAAGGAAGCGAATATTTTATCGTATACTGCGATGCTTCGATCAAAGGTTTGGGCGCTGTGTTGATGCAAAGAGAGAAGGTGATTGCTTATGCATCACGCCAACTAAAAATTCATGAGAAGAACTATACGACTCATGATTTGGAACTTGGAGCGGTAGTGTTTTCTCTGAAACTCTGGAGATACTATTTGTACGGAACCAAGTGTACGGTGTTCACGGATCACAAGAGTCTACAACACATTCTTAATCAAAGGAACTAAACAAAAAAAAAAAACATGAACAACGCGAAGTTAGAGTTGCTTAGTGATTACGATTGCGATATTCGTTATCATCCGGGGAAAGCCAATGTCATTGCTAATGCTTTGAGCAGGAAAGAACGAGAACCACCATTAAGAGTTCGAGCCTTAGTCATGACTATTAGTTTGGATCTTCCCAAACAAATCTTGAATGCTTAGACTGAAGCACGGAAACCAGAGAACATCAAGAATGAAGATGTTGGAGGTATGTTGATTGATTCGTTGTATAGTACACACTTATATAGCAACCCTAATACAGATCCTGACCGAATGCCCTTGACCAAGGCAAAAGGTCAAATTCCACAAAAGGATAAAATACACAAGTAAGAATCAAATCAATGATAAAAAGATTCCGGAAGAGATATTCCCGGGTCGTATGTCCCAACGAGGCTGCAATTGAAATTTATCCTGGTTTGATGAGAAATTGAATGATGGAAACACTGATATAATTAAAACTAAAGTTAATTAAATAAAACCTAATTTAATCTACGGGAAACAAGTATAGGAAATGGGGATCTTAAAAACTACGGGATACAAAATTAGTTATAAGGAAATCCTAAAATTAAATTTATACTAAAATACGGGGAACAGAATCAGGTATCGGGAAACCTAAATATTAAAAATTAAGAAAATAAATGCTAAATTAAATTAAAAATCAAAATTAAATTCTAATTAACTTAATTTGAAAAATAAAGAAAACTAGAACTAAAACGGAGGTCGTTTGAATGTAAAACGAAAAGAAACGGTAAAACGCACCCGGTAAAACGGGTCTAAGACTGAAATTTAAGAAAAATTAAGCCTACACTAAATTTTATATTTTTCCTAGACACTAAATGACAAAAGAAAATTTTATAAAAAAGAAAAATATTTTTTTATTAATTTTTGGATTTTTTATGAATTTTTAAAGATTAATAACTAATTAAAACTAAGAAAATAGAAAAAGACAAAAAATAAAAGTTATAAAAATTCTGAAAAAATAAAATTAAATAAAGAAAAAGTTAACAATTCTAAAAATATAAAAATGCCCAAATTTTACTGTATAAATTAAAAGTAATTAAACTAATTAATTTTAAACCTAATTTAATTAATTAAATTAAATAAAACTAACTAAAGTTAACTATAGGGACTAACAGTGAAAAGGATATAAGGACTAACGAAGTAACAGGGTACTTAACAACAGGGACTAACAAAGGTAACCTAAAAACTAGAATTTACATAAATGATCCCTGAGGTGGACCCCGATTGCAAATCAAGTCCTAAGTGCTTATTTTACAAAAGCTATAAAAGCAAAGTTGTTAAGGGGCTTAAGGGGAACAATTTTCATAAAAGGTGCATAAGCTGTAGTGAACTAAATAAGCTAGAAATGTGAGCTTTTTGGGCTGACAGAACTTAATAAGCTTATGAGCTTATTTTTCTTTCTTATTGGGATTTAAGCTAGCAAAATAAGCTACAACTATGGGAAACAAATAAATAGGGAGAGGGGAGTCCTAAATAAGCTAAGTTTTCTAGAATAAGCCCTAAAATAAGCTGGGGAGGAAATAAGCTATGGTGACAGTTTTAAAAGAAAACAGAAAAAAGGGAACTTTAAGCCCTAAATAAGCTATACTAGAAGAGGAGTTAAGCTACAAGATTTTGGGGAATTAAAGGGAAACTAATAAGCTACAATAAAATCTAAAAGAAACTAGGGGCTTAATACAAAATAAGCTAGATAAAAGAGGCTAAAGTTGGGTGCTCAGCACCAGGGGAGCTCAAACAGTGAGCTTAAAGGCTTTTTGGGCTTATGAAATAAGCTCTTATGAGCTTTTTAGCCAAAACAAACCTGCAAGGGTTAAGTAATTATTTTGAGGATAATTATTAACTTTGTTCATTTTATTTTTATTGGTTGCGTAAAGTGATTACGTTTCGCATAATTATAACGTTTAGGCATACCCGGAACCACCAAAACTTTTCTACGCTTCAACAAATACCCACTTTTATACCCAATACATAAAAGTTACAAAATATATCATATATATCATACATATACCGAAATTATTGCAATTTATACAAAGTTATATAAGAAAAATCTAGCAAGTTGGTTTTGTACATCACTTTTGCATTTAACATAGCCATACTTTGTTTCCTTAACTATTTTTCTTCCCTAAAACCCTCATCTTGCTTTTGAATACTATTGCAAACTTTTTGACCATCTATATCATAATAACGTGTAATGTCTAGTAAGAGAACACTAGATAAACATACATACTCTTTCACACTTAGCAAAATTCAACAAGAATTCCCTCCCTTGGTCTCTTTTAAGCTACGGCATCAAACACCCCTTTAACTAAATCCTTACCAAATTTTCTACAACCTATACACACCTATACACATCATATCTAAGACATTCTAAGACGTTTCCAAGTATTGGCTAACCATTTGCAAGTAATTATCAAGAAAAGGAAAGATTAGGGTTTCATAACCTAATCTAGGGTTTCACATTTGCAAGCTTTGGTTATTGTTCCTAAACAAGGGTTTCTTAGCCACTTATTTCTATCACATTCATTCATCATAAGGTCTTCTATAAACCTTTATACTTTCATTTTATGAGTTTTTATGTATATAATGTGCTATGTAGTGAAATCACCATTTAGGATTTTTAAACATGTTAAATAAGCAACTAAATTGTGATTATGATTTTTAACACTTTCACATATCTCATGATGTTAATGACATCATGTTGAAATGGACACATAAGTGATTTACACACTTGGTTAACATTAAAAATGAGTGGTGTATAATTAGTGTTTTATAAAGTTAGTTGAAGAAGTTTCACGTAAAAGATTACAAATGTCATGTTAATGTTGCTCTATGGAATTTTTAGTCATTGATATGGATGATAATATTTGAAGTTTACAAAATGTTGCCAGACGTGTACCGCATGTTATATGTAAAAAGAGTATTAATAAACTTAGTGAGAATAATGGTTACTTATGAAAGTTAAGGGATAAAAGTATTAATATGGACTAGGTAAATTTGGACACAAATGGATAATTATGGACTAATGGACTCTTATTATATGTAACACATATGACATATATGAAATATGAGACTTGTGGTAAATTACAAAAGTGAAAAAGTATAAAAACAAGGTTATATATAGACTTAGTAAAGTCAATCAAACATTCTGTCCAAAAAGTGTATAAAAATATATTTATTTTATATTTTTGTAAGATAATACATCTCAAGATGAATCCGGACATGTAAGAAACTTGATAAACGGTTTGATAACGAAAAAGTTACGGTAAAAACAAGTTATACGTTAATAAACGGAGTCGTAAAAGAATTTTTATAAAAACTTTTTTATAAAAAATATTCAAACAGAAAGTTTGGTATTTTTAACAAATAATACATATTTTTAGGATTCCAAAATGATAAGAATCGTAATTTTTTAATTAATAACGAACGAGTTATGAATTTCGCGAGTTTACGACAATTAATACTTTTATAAAACTATTTTTATAAAAGTTACTGTTCATGACAGAAACTTTTATTTTTGAAAACCTCCTAAATAAGTAGAACGTTCAATTACGAGAACGTGGTCGAAAGAATCACTAAAAACGGAGCTATAACGAATAAAATATGACGTTTACGGGTTTTACGATAATTAAAACTATAAAAATAACTTTATAACTGATGTGAACGGTAAAACATACTGTTCATCAGAGGGTCACAAATATGAAATTGTCAAATTAATAGCTCGTCCTAATACAAAGCGTGGCCATAAGAAACGTCAAAATTGGACTTAAAACGCGAAAGTGACGCCAGTTTACAAAAACGGTAAATTAAAAACGTTTTTTAACTTATTCAAACACAATGTGATCAAAACAATCGATGGTGATTGAACTATATAGACCTATATGTGGTTTAGTTAAGCAAAGTTCTATATTACTAGGGAGTTTCATAATGAGGCCTCTTCGGGGTGGCGTATCGACGAGTTGTTGGATTTACGATTTAAAAGTGCTCTAACTCCTCTACGTCACTACATGACCTCTATACATATGATAGCCCAAACGATATATGATGAGCTAATATAAGAATATATATATTGTTAATCAAAGAACAGGGGAACTTATACAACCTTAATTAAATAGGTTGCATCTGACGATTTGTCGTGGCGCATTATCTGTGATATACTTGTTATTCGCTCACTCAAGGTGAGTTCATAGCCCCACGTTTTACATGCTTTTGTTTTACAAAGTTTTTGAGGTGAGAAACATGCAATGTTTTATAACTGGACATAAGTGGTTAAGTTTCACATTATGATTACGTGTTGCCTAAGTTACGTTAACCCTAGTTGAGCCCATTAGCATGAACTGTCAGTTACTGGATTGTAAGCGTGAATGTTATGAATAGATCTATTGGGTTTGACAACCCCGTTCAGGTGATTAGCTATCACTGGGAAAACGAACATATACCATGTCGAACATAGGATGTTGCGGGTTAGAACATCATCACGGGCAATGTAGGCCATTTATATGGTATTCATTTATGTCGAGCTTCAGTGTCATGAGCTTAGGGCAACATAATTACATTTATATGATGTTTGCATCTGTTGCATTATCATACACTTGGGAAATCTTATGGTCCTACAATATATGATTTATCAAACCTATGAATTCACCAACATTATTGTTGACGTTTTAAAGCAATGTTTTCAGGGATCAGTATCACGAGGTGCCAAAGGATAACATTGGTAGGAGTTGATTGGATTATCATGAGCATTAAGATTTTGTCGCATTACATTTTTGTTATAACTGTAGCGGGCTAAAACTTTGTATTTTGAACAAGTGGACAAGTGAAGCTTCACGGCTTATGTAACATATAATTTGTTTAAAACTAATTATCGGTTTTAAACTACTTTTGGTCGTTCTATCTATATACCAATCGTATGATATTTGATCTTTGAAGTAACATCCCTGGACCCTTATTGCCGCTGCGACCGCAATTTGGGTGTTTAACACAATGAAAGCTAAAGTTATGAATTCCACTTAAAATATATGAATTGGCTGAGCTCAAAATTTAAAAACCCTTGGAAATTGAGCAAATGCACTAAAAAGTACTTGTGAATTTTGGGAAAAGGGATACGACAATATTACGCTGTTTGATGATGGAGAGTAAGTGATGACGATTGTGACAAATCAAACCTTATAAATCACCATGACATAAGTCCATTCCTCGATCCTTACCAAGCTGCTAAGAACGAGGGTATCCAAAGACACCATATGAAGTGCAATGATTACAATAGCAGAATAGAAAATTTCATTCAAAATGATACACCGCACTCTGGCTATAATAACCAAGGAAATGAAGGGATATGTAAGCGGATAAAAGTCGAGAGCAAGTACTCAATTGGGGACAACGAAGAATTTATGGGAAATCGCACACTCGAACGTGACTCTTGGGATCAAACCGTTAACGGAGTATCCAACATCTACCTCGATATCTTTCGTAAAAAGGACGAAGGGTGGACAGTGCACCAAACCAAGTAAGAGCCAAGAAATAAAGGAAAAGGTCGAACTTAAAGACTGGCTGAAACAAAAGTGCTCCCCGAGAGACAAACTCGTTTTATGTTGTTCATTGTTTGTCGCATTAAGATTGTTTTGAATTTTAATTCTATTTAGTCTGTCTGCCCAGACATTACATACGGCGTATCAAACCCCCTCTGGATACGGCGTATGCATGTCTGGACATTATCAGTATATTTAATTCCAGTATTTAATTTCCAGTATTTAATTGTTTTCCACAGGTTTACATACAGCGTATCTTAGGGTTGGGGATACGGCATATTGTAACCTGTACAGTTGTGTGTTTAATTGTTTGCTTGTATTGTAGGTTAGCGAAAGCACGAATTGCATGAACGTCTTCTAACTTTTCTGCAGGACCTTGCTGTAAACGAAATCGACTTTAATGTATAGTCTGAAAATACCTCGTGTTGACCTCTCTTGGGCATTCTAAAGCCTTCGTCAACACTCTTCTTGCTCAAACACTCAAAATGGAAAACCATCCAGAGCAAACGACCAGGAAGTTCCTCGGTCGAAGTCTTTCCCATATTATTTACACATGTTTGAAAAATACAATGAAGAGGTGTATAAATTTAAGTGGGATGGAGAATGTAAACAACTTGTCCGCATGTTCACAATAAAATGCTAACAATGCCTAAAAATGGATCTATTAAAAAAAAATTAGCATACCTTTTGTAAAAATCACTAGATTTACATGCCTAGCGCACTATGACCCTTAATGTCTATTTGTGAGAATTAAGCCTATCCATTTCCAATTGCTTACTAAAATTCCATAAAAATATGAGTGTGTCGGTGATGTAGTGGACTTTAGAACTTGGCCTGGTATATCACTCGAGACCTAAATGATGAGTATTATGGATTTAGATGGACTTGACTGGTAAATTTCTAGGATTAAACCAAAAAGCCTACATTTCATAATACTAACTAACTACACTGGTTAGTGAACCCTCGTGTAACCCTTTTGCTTACTCTCATTTTTAGAGTAAAGATACCCCTAGAACAATCTGCTGAGAATTGATATTTGTCAACCGGCAGGTGACCCGATATTGTGAGCTTAGTTAACCGGCAGGTGACCCAATATTGTTCAACCAGTATTGTTCATTTATTAATTGGTATTGATTTTGGTGGTGGGACTACCGGCGTATAAAACAACATCAAGCAATAAGTAGGTAAAGTCCCGATGGGATAGGGTATTAACAGGATCACCACTGCTTTAATTCCCTATGATAGATTATAATTAAACTATAGGATGCTTTACAAATGCGTTAATCATGACAGGATTGTCGTGTCTAGGTCTTAGGAAGAAGTACCGCCTAAGTCTTAAGAATGATATGCCGCCTCGAGATAAGCACCTTGCACTAATTAATCAAACCAGCATTTAATCAGATTTAACATGGTTAATACAGTTTTCTATTATTTGGCTCGTTCTGCTCTTTTGTCTTGTGTTTATTTGCTTTAGTGTGTATTGTGCTTAGAATTGATATTTGTCACCATAAACCTGTGCCAGTCTCTCAGGCTGAAAACCCCCCTTTTACCTCTAGTAAATATGTATAGCATAGGTTTAACCAGTAATTAGACTAATCTAGATAGAATAAAATACTAATAGAATAATAGGTTAACTCTCACTCTTAGTGTTCGACACCCTACTTACCGCGAAACTACATCTTGACCGGGTACTCTGCCCGTTAAAGTGTTGTCTTTAGGTTAGTCGGCTAAATATAAATGTAAAACCTGATAATCATAAATAACACCTATACAACGACACATCATATCCACCTTTGATACCTAAGATAATTTAAGGCCTTTACTTGTTTCGAGTATTGTTTGAATGCAATTGCACGTATATCATTCTCGTTACGGTTGTGTAATTTAATTTGTCGCCTTTCTAGGCAATCGTATTGGTTGAAAATTAATTTTAGTGAGCCGATAAATTTAGTAGCTTCTAGAACTTACTTGATCATCGTTTACTAAACCACAGTGAGTTTTATTATAACCAAATTATATCTTATGAGGGATATAAAGTCCGCAAGCTCATATATCTGCAGCAATCCCTTTAGTGTTATTCTGCTGAAGAAATCAAAGTTAAAAGCAAGAAGTTCGGTGCCTGCCTTAGTTATAGTTTGGTATAAAAAAATAAAAATAAAAGAGAAGAGTGAAGGAAATAAAAGTTTAAAGGCTTAAGTTTCGGCATAAGAGATCAATATATGCTATTCACCCTCATCAGTATCTAGTTCTGCACTTTGAGGTTTTGTCTAGGTACTCACGCCTCATCGGTCATGTTTATGTGTCTTGCACAAGCCTATGGTAGCTATCTAGATTATGTCGACGCATCTGAGTGTCTTTATAATTATAAACCCCATCTGAGTGGCTTGAGTGAATTAAAAATCAAACACGTTCCTTGTGAGGTGCTATGTTATGTGTCTATGCCTGAAAAGTTATCTAAACCAGTAAACACTTGTTAAAATCCAATTTTTCACCACATCATGATAAATGATCTTTTTTTTCTCGCTTTTAATTGCTTGAGGGCAAGCAACAGCTAAGTGTGGAGGGATTTGATAACGCCTTAATTATACTTGTTTTTTGCGGCATTATTTATATATATTTTATCATTTCTCATGAACTTTCGATACTTAATAGCATGAATTATGTACAGGATCACTTGAAGTCATCCCAAGCTCAAAAGGAATAAAGTTTAAGTGTTTACAGTCATTGGAAAGCAAGATAGAGAAAACAAGAAAGGACCAAGGCTGAAAAAGACCTAAAGTACGCCTCACATTTCCTTTGTGCGCCGCACTGCTTAACGAATCCAAGATTAAATACTATTTAATGAAGAATCCATTTAATCACCAAGTACGCCAGAGTGTGTCGCACTTCCAAGCAGAATTTATGAAAATCCCACCGACTTAGCAAAGTGCGCCGTACAAATATCAAAGTGCGCCGCACTTCGTCTCTAAACTCAGCCTATAAATAGTAGACGAATTTCAAGGCAAAATCATTCCATTCTAATATCAATCATCTATTCCTTACTTTTTTCCAATCCTCCCTTTGTAAACACAACAATATTTTGAAGATTGGAGATCAAACTACAAAGAACGAAGAAGAACATCATCATAGTTTTCGTAAAATAAAGGTTGTACTTCGACTCCATACTTGTTTCGGGTAGAGTTTGATCCATATTCTAACCCAGACATAGTATGTTTCTTGTTATTTACTTTTAAGTTTTGGTATGAACTTTATAGCCTTGAAGGCTAATCCACAAGACGACTCGATGAAAATAATATAATGAATAAGCGTTTAGTATAATTATGATCTTGTTAACCTTAAGATTATGTTATAATCCTATCAAACTTTGATTATCAACTTTGATTATATACTCACACCGGTATAGGTCGAAAGACCCGTTGTGAACTATATAGTTTTAAAGATTTGTATTTGATCTGTATCATTTGTGACAAGAAAACCATCTATGTTAGTTGATAAACAAAATAGAATGGATATAATAGTAACTAGATTATTTTAGTGACACATTTGATCGAGTTAACTAAATATAAGTCTTAAGTTAAACAAGTTAATTTGTGAAAACATTTTATAACGAGAAAACCATTTTTATAAATTAAAGTCCTAAGTTTGAGATAGTAACTATTACCATTGCGTATGAGTTATATAAAATTATCCGAGTAATCATCTTTCTCATTATTAAATCCAGTTCAGTTTATATTTAAGTATGTTAAAGTTTATTTTTCATTTGATTATTCGAACACTACGCAAATCTCTGTGGAAGGCTTGGTCTTACCTAAAAAGATTATACTACATACAGGGGTTATACTTTTACTCGTGTGTTTCCGTCTAATAACCGGTAATTTCAGTCTTATAAATTTAAAGCTTTTTGAAACACATCAGTATCGTGCTTTATAGTTTTCTTTACCTTAATCGTTCATCTAGGACATTTGTATTCGATACAATGAATATTGGCTAATACCGTTAGGTATTAGCCATGTTTATGATAATTTAGCGTTTGGTTTATGTTTATTTCGACTACATCTTATTCCAGATATCAAATAAGCTATAAAAACAATAATAAGCAAGTTTAAACAGCAAATAAGCACTCCAATAAGCTAGTTTAATCAAACAGTACTAACTACATATACTAACAGTAACAAACTTAAGAAATTTGCACAATCACTTTTAAACTAAAAAACTAATCAAGTATAAGCCACTAAACATAATAACAAAAGCCATAAATAAGCAAATATCAAGCAACAAATAAGGCCAATAAGCAGCTCTACAGTAAATAAGAAAAATAGAGAGACTTATAACACCCTTGCTCAAAACAGGGCTTATAAAAAGATTCTACAAGCTCTAGCTTGTCAAAGACAAGCTAGTGGGGGTCTATAAGCTCTTCCCTTTTTAGCTTATCTTCCAAAATTAGCTGAGGTAACTTTAGGGGTGGATTTTTTTTTTGATTTTCCTTAACAGTTTTTATATCTAAGTAAATTTTTTTATATTAAAACAGGTTATAAAATAGCTTAAATGAGAGCTTATATTAGCTTATGAAACATAAGTGAACACTTAAAGAGAATAAGAACTTAAAACAGATTTTAAGAAACTTTAAATTTCATTAACTTGAAAACATTACAAGTAAAATTAAGAACTAAATTTGCTGGAAAACTAACTAGGTGAAAACTAAGTTAAAAAAACTAGATTGATGCCAAATGGCTTACAAGACATCCTATTTATACAAAAACGACTAAGTGCTTGCCCTCTCTTCAATCTTTGTCTTCTTCTAGTTGTGTTTCTTTGCTGAGACAGAAACACAAGTGTGTTTGTTGTGAGAGTGAAACCCTAAGCTCATCTTAGCCCCCCCATCAAATTGCCTTTGTCCCCATGTTCTTTTATCATACCCATTGATGTATTTGTCTCATTCCGTGTCCAATAAGTATTTTTGGGATTGTCAACGTGTCCTTGTTGGTTTGTGGGTATGGGGTGAGTAGGAAGGTGACATTTTTAGCTTGGGGTAATCAGTGGTAGAGGAGGGGGGACAGGGAAGCGTGAATAGTAAAGTTTGGTTTGGGCGGGAAAAATTGTTATAACAGGTGTGTGTTGTCAGGGGTGAAGGTTTGGGGATAAGGCAACTTTGGTCCCTCAATGTTATAAAAGGGATTGCAAGTTAAGTCCTTAGTGGTGTTATAAGTTTGGGGATATGGCAAAACAAGAACCCTTCAACTGTATGTTGTTTTTATTGTCATGATCGTCCATTGTGGGGTATAACTTTAGGGGTTTGGCAGAAATGGCCCCCTAAACTTATATATGGCATTTTCACAACTTCAGTCCTTGTAGTTTTTTTTTGTTATACAACTTTAGGATTTGGCAAATTTGGTCCCTAAAGTTGTATTTTCTTTGACTTGATGACTTCTTGGCTTTGACTTTGTTGGGGTTGACTTTGACTTCAATTTGACTTTGTCTTTTCCATGCTTTTCCATTCCGTGCTTAGTTTTGTCCGTTTTTGCTTGATTTTTCGTCCTTTATTGTCGATACCCGTTTCCCTGCACAAATAAAGTGAAAACATCACAAATAACAATTGTATTTTTTGGTACGTTTTGGGTCCCATTTAAGTCTGATTTTTTAATGGTGAAATGTATGTGTAATTAAACGCATACCAAAATCCCCCATACTAAGACATTGTCGTGTCCTCACGCAATGCTATGAAGTAAGCACTTAGAAAACTAAGAATCTCGATTCCCCTTGACTAATAACCTTGAAAAGTAGCTAAGCGTTCGTCAAGGGAATTAAAGACTCAATAATTTTGAAAAGCCTCGTTTTTACCATTTTTAAATATATACACTTATTCCTACACATATTCTTGTATTTTTCATTTTTCTCATTTTTTTATAGTTTTCATATTAAGCAACTAACTAGAACGTTTGACTTTCGTTATTTTATAACTTTTAGAGATCATAGAAACTAGATGCATTTTGATCCGAGAATTGCCCCAAAAAAGGATAAATTCATCGTCCCGACCTTTCACTTGCTTTAAACCAAGCTTAAAACGAAATCACATTACCTATGAGTTAAGAATGCCTAACACAAACCCATATTTGCAACTTTGAACTTTTTCCACTCCCGTCAATTTATTCATATTAGTGTGGTATGATCTATTTTGAATTTCAACCATAGATCAATGTATTGCAAAATTCCTATGTTTTCAACGTTCCACCCGAGAAAATGAGTTTGCAAGGCAGATCATCCCATGTACGACTTTCGTCTCGGCAACATCCCAACTTTGGCGTTAAGTGACCACGCTTTTTTTGACACCATCACAGCGACTATATTTGGGACTTCAACGGACCTTAGGTTTCAAAAACTCTCAGATTTCTTGTATACATAGCTTATAAAATAGAGTAGCCAAAATTCAAAAAGCATATTTGAATTAACAAAAAGAGATCTTTTATTTATTAATTCACACTTAATCTTAAACATTGATGCAATTGTAACCCTCGACTTTTTAGAAGGCTGCAACATCGGTTGTGAGCCGGCAAGATGCAGCAAACTTTTATCAGTCTCAGATTATTATTCTTACTATGGGCTTTCTTTAGAAGGCTGCAACATCGGTTGTGAGCCGGCAAGATACAGCAAACTTTTATCAGCCCACAGTTTATATTTATTATATATTTTTTTTCTTTTTTCATCATCATTTTCCTTAGCAAAACAAAGGCTAAAGTGCTCAAAGAGCTTATCAACAGCTCTGGCTTATCAATGATAAGCCAGTATAAGTCCAATGAACTCTTTCCTTGCTAGTTCATCATCTAAAAGCTCCAAATCCAACAAGCAAAGGTACTTATAACTGATTTTAAGGTTTAAGTATGTTAAAGACTTATTTAAGCTCCATCTTAGCTTAGAGACTAAGAGAGCATATAAGAGCATATTATGAAGCTTATAAGAGCTTATGTAATAGTAACAAACATCATTTGATGGAAATTGAGCTTATAACATATTATTTTAAGGAAAAACTCAATTTCATTAACTAAAAAGCTTGATTACATTATCCGAAGAAAGAAAATTACAAGAGTTTTAAATGAAAATTTCATAAGCTAAAGCTAAAAATTTCACTAAGAATCTAAAAGCTAAAAGACTAGGTAAGAAAAATATACTCGTATGTGTGAGGAGTGAAGGGCTATTTATAGCCATCTTCTGAATCTTCTAGGTTCCTTGGTAGTTACACGCTCCTCTTGATCTCATCCGTACATTCTCTCAATGATTGGAAGAGAAATCTTAGCCTTTGGATCACATCATATCTCACACGGATTGCCAGCTTGGCAATCCGTGATTGAGACAGCTTGTGCTTCTTTTGAGAGTAGAATGAGTGCAAAATACCCCTTTCCTTGTGCTTCCTTACTAGCCTACGTGTCATTTTTCACATGGGATTGGCCAATTGGGGAAGATGATCAACAGTAACAACAAACTTTCTCGCTTATTTTTACTTATAAGGGTGCGTTTATGTTTGTTTGACCCGGGGTTGACTTGGGTTTGGGCTGGGTGTTGGTTTTGGGCCAAGGGTTGGATTTGTTATAATAAAAAGTTAACGGGTGTTAATATTTAGGGATTAGGGACCACTTTTGTAATTTTGGATTTTATGAGGGACTGAATTAGAAATTAGATAGGATTTGTCTTTTAGTGTTGACCATGTTGACCAAGAGTTGACTGATGTTTGACTTTTTGACTTTGATAGCTTCCTCCCGGCTTTTTGCGTGCTCTTCCGTTCCCGTGCTCGTTTTTGCCCGGTTTTAACCGTTTTCTTGTGATTTTTGCTTTATCCGTACCTACATAATAAGAAAGACAAAACAAGCAATATACAAGCCTTTAATGCACAGTTTTGGTCTTTTTAGGGTTTAATTTTGATATAAAATGGATATGTGTTTTCACACATATCAAAATTCCCCAAACTAAGCGATTGCGTGTCCTCACGCAATGTTATATGCCTTATAACCAAATACCTCAAAACTTCCCCAAACTAAACCTTTGAAAAGTAGCAAAGATTTTTATGGAGAGAGTTAAGAGATCACAAGTTATAAAACACCCTTATTTCCCATTTTTCTAAAACTTTTTCATTTTTTTAATATTATTTTGACTTTCGTTATTTCCATAACTGTTAGGGATCATAGAACAAGATGCATTTCGATTCCGAGAATGCCCCAAAAAGGATAAATTCATCGTTCCCGACTTTTCACTTGTCCAAACCAAGCTTAAAACAAAATCATAGCTAAATATCAGTAAGGATGCTAACACTACTCATATTTGCAACTTGTGAACTTTTTACTCCCGACATTTATTATATCTTAAGTGAGTGTGCTATCTTGAATTTCAACCATGGATCAACTTTTTGCAACATACTATGCTTTACGTTCCACCTTAGAATAATGAGTTTAAAGGCGAGATCATCCCATGTAGCGACTTTCGTCTCGGCACATCCCAACCTTGCGGCTAAGTGACCAGGCTTTTGACACCCCACAGAGACTAGTATCGGGACTCACGGACCTTAGGTTTCAAAAACTCTCAGGTTTCCCGAATATTCATAGCTTATAAAATAGAATAGTCAAAGTGCAAAAGCATATTTGAATTTAACAAAAAGAAGTCAATTATTAATTTAATTTAACTATCTAGACATTTATGCAATTGTAACCCTCGACCTTTTAGAAGGCTGCAACATCGGTTGTGAGCCGGCAAGATGCAGCAAACTTTTATCAGTCTCGGATCTTTATTCTTACTATGGGCTTTCTTTAGAAGACTACCACATCGGTTGTGAGTCGGCAAGAGGATAAACTTTTATCTACCACGAGCTTTTATTATTATCATTTATTTATTTGTCTATTTATTAGAGAAAACATCTTTTTGAAAATTCAAGTATATATTTTGACCTAAGACTAAAATTTTTGCTTACATAAAAAATTGTTGATTTAAGTTTAATCTTAAAAACCCACGCACCTATATTAATCCGGTGGGGGGGGAGAGCTTATGGGAGAAAGATGCATCAAGGTTACATACATGAGCTCTTAAGATTATCCAAAGTATCCTTGTTTAAGCATCCCTAACTCATACTTAACTCTATTATTTTTCGTTCTTCGCGAATTGCGAACGCTTAAGCCTAAAGTTAGGAACAAGCTAGAGCTCACACGCTCGATCGGGTCAAAATTACTCTTAATTCTTACCCAGGCAAGAAAGTCAAATATTGTGACAAAAACACTTAATTTATTTATTTTTTAATTATTTTCATACAAATAAATTTAAAAATTTAAAATTTTTGAAATTTTTTGTGGGAAAAACGGGGTACGTAGAACAAACAATAAGTAGGATAACATCAAAATCGATAGATTCCCGTCCCAAACTAAAAACAAACATTGTCCGAATTTTTAAGTCGGTCTCTAACGCAAATCAAAGCTAAAGTCCAGTTTTTAATTAATTGTGCAAAGATAAACGTGAATCGATAAGATGAAAGGATATCGGATTTCCCCAAACTAATTGCAATCAAAGGATAGGAAGCTCGAGTGAACCGGTACAAAACACCGAACACGAGAGTCTTCAGAAAAGTTAGGTCTATCCTGCAAACAACCACAAGCACAAACAACAAACACAAAGAACAGAAGAGTACAAGCCTCCTCATAACACATTAGAAACTAGAAAGAAAAATAGAAAATGGATAAGCATGGGGTACCTCCCACGAAGCGCTTTATTTTTGGTAATCGAGTCACATAGCTTGACTTGATCCCTGAATTCATTTGTCTTTAAGGAGAGTGTGGATATCCTGGACTTGAGATAAATGAAAATTAGAGATGCTAGGGCTCCAAAAACGATGGGGGGGGGGGGGTGGGGGGGGGGTGTTGGGGGGGGTGGGGGGGGGGGGGTCCGGGGGGGGGGGGGGGGGGTGGGGGGGGGGTCCCTCACTCCTGAGAGAGAGAATAACATGAAATCCTCAGGGTAGGTGAAAATGAAGAAAAGTCAAATGATAATGTAAGGAATTAACATCTCAACATTTACGATAAAACAATTCATCAACTTCTCATGGCCGTATCAGGCTTAAAATTTAAGCAAACATCCGGTGGTTCTGGCGGAGGACGAGGAGATGACGGGTTGTCTTGATGATCAAGGTTAGGTAACTCATTATCTTCATCTTCGGGATCATCATTCTCAACACTTGGTGGAATTAAATCATCTGAAACAAGGAATATATCGATCTCTTCTTGAACGGGGTCACTATCCTCAACGGGGATAAGAGATATGGGAAGAGACTCGATAATTGAACTTGGATTAGCATGAACATTTTCCTGTGACCGGGAAGTTGAAATCTCACAAAGCAAAGTCATACGACTAAGATATTCCTCATGTTCACGAACAATCCTTGAAGGAAGTGTTAAAAGTTCACCGGCGAACTCATGGTAAGAGAAAAATTCCCCTTGGTTATAAAAGAAAAGCAAGTATTATGGATGGATTCATTTTGTTTTGGTTCATGATCGGAAATCACTTCGGGAGCGATATTATGGGTGGTATCATCACTAAGCAGATTCTCAAGAAAAATTACGTCTCCTTCTGAATCGAAATATCCTTCCTCAAAATTAGAAGAAACTTCCATGGCTAGAAAAGCATCGATTTCATCAATATCGACTTCTGGATCGGAACACTCAACCTTATCGGACAAAGGTGTGTTAAGTAAAACTGGCTCATCGGAATTTGAAACGTTGGAATTCTCGTTTTCTTCTACCATCTCGTTAAAGAGAGGATTTACGTTACTGGAGTTGAAGTTGTCATCAAATTCGAAAAGAGGGTTTGAATAAACTTGAAAATTTTCTTCATGAACACCTTTTTTAAGAAGAGTGAGTTCATCGGCGAACTCCTCAAGAATTTCACTAGTCTTCACCAGAGAAGAACTAGGAGGAAGAGCATCGGAATGATTAGTGGTACTGCCACTAAATGGCTCATCTTTCAAAAAATCAATTACAGAAATAGCATGAGCAAATTGCTTATTCTTGCTTTTCTCAGATTTTTCAGCATAAAAGACAAGTTCATCATTTCCTACTCTTAAAGTTAATTTTTCCTCATATAGATCAATGAGAGCTTTTGCGGTGCGAAGGAAAGGTCTCCCTAAAATAATAGGCACTCTCGGGTCTGGTTTAAAATTAACCACAACAAAATCAGCAAGAAAAGTGAAACCATCAACTCTAACTACAACATCCTCGGCTATACCCATTGGGTGCGTAACGGAACGGTTAGCAAGCTCGAGTGTCATTCGGGTGGGCTTCAAAGCTCCAAGCCCAAGTTGCTTGTAGATAGAATGAGGCAAAAGATTTATGCTAGCTCCGGAATCGGCTAAAGCATTAGTCCTATCAAGTTCTTGTAGAGCACACGGAATAAGAAATTTTCCGAGATCTTCAAGTTTCTCGGGAACTTTGTTCAAGATGATGGCAGAACATTCAGCATTTACGGCTGTGATGGCGATTTCCTCAAGTTTCTCTTTGTTCTCAATAAAGTGCTTAACCATTTGTTGAATTTCGGCATTTCGATGAGAGCATCTTTTAAACCGATTTCTAAACGGAGTTGTTTAAACAACTTCATAAACCTGCTCTGCTGAGCACTGGGTGTATCTTTTTCTCTTACTTTCATCCTTTCGGGATATGGAAGTTTAGGTTGATATGAATCAGGATCTGGAGAATTAGGTTCTTGAACAGTTTTCTTAGCTTTCGGTTTTGGAATTTCAATAAAAATGGAATCATGATCCTTCAGAGGTGGGACTTGTGCGGTATTTTCTGAACTTGGTTTTTGCACTTTGTCCATTGACGTCTCCGGGTTTTGTTCGGGTTCCTTTAGAGGAGTAGAAACAACGGGTGTAGGAACAAGAGGAGTCGAAGGTCCTTCACAAGTTTTACCACTTCGTGTGGTGATAACATTGACATGCTCACGAGGGTTAGTTACGGTTTGACTTGGAAGAGTACATGAATTTGAAGACGAAGCGGTGTTGGAAGTTATGAACTTAGAAATCATTTTCGTTAAATTTGTCATCTGGTTTTGTAAACCCTGGCCTTGATTTTGCATATTCCGTAACACAACATCATTAGCCTTGACATAATTCACAAAATCGGTCTTTGAAACGCCTTGCATTTGTTGAGTAGGAGCTTGATAAACTGGGGTTTGAATCGTTGGAGGCTGGTACTTGTCCTTGGTTGAAGTTACTTCCACGGTTTTGATTAAAATTGGTCCTCGATTTTGGTTGAAATTATTTCCTTGATTTTGATTGAAACGGTTTTAATTGTTTTGAATCGCAGAAAAACCAGGAGGTCGGATTTGATTCGAAACCACCGGAGGTCTAGAATTGGAATTTCCTTGATTAAAATTGGCTACAACAGCTTGTGAAACGTACTCTTGAATGTTGTCTTGATAAACGTTGCCATCAGTGGCTGGATAGTTTTTATAAGAATGAGCACCTCCACAAGTTACACAACTCTGCTCGACCGCTTTTACGTTTGCGGGAGCTTGGGCTTTTTGTTTGTCGATAAGCATAGTCTTCATCAAATTCTTAAGTTCAGAGACTTCGGTTGTAAGAGCAGCAACATCTGGTGAAATTCCGAGGGTAGATGAATTCGAACTCACTTTGGCAACGACTGCCTTGTTTCGTGAATTACGAACCTTGGATTTACTCTCGATAATTCTCAAGCATTCACGAGGCATCTTATCCAAAAAGTTTTCACCCGCAACAGAATTCAATGAATCTTGATCATTAACATTCAAAGCATTGTAAAACGTATCTAGTTGATGTAATTATGAAAATCCGTGATGTGGGCATGCTCGAAGAAGGTCATTAAATCGATCCCAAGCCTCATAAAACGATTCGTCAAATCTTTGTTGAAATCTCGTGATTTCGTTACGAAGATTTGTCGTTTTTGAAGGAGGAAAGAATTGATTAATGAATTTTGAAACAAGATCATCCCATGTCAAAATTGATCGAGGAGGTTCTTTTTCTAGCCAAATCCGGGCTGAACCTTCAAGAGAAAACAGAAAAAGCATAAGCTTAATTGACGTGCTCGGGATATCCGGGAATCTCATTGTTGAAGTGATTTTATTGAAATAACGGATGTGAGCATGTGGATCCTCTTTATCATGTCCGAAAAACTGTTTGTTTTGAACAAGATTGATCAAACCATGCTTTAACTCAAAGTTAGCATTGATTTCGGGAATTACAATTGCATCCTCGTACCCCTCGGTGGGTGCTTGGAGCAATTGTGCCATTGTCCGGTTATCAGCCATCGACACTAATGGAGGATTAACAAGAGGTTCTTCTAAATGAAATGGTTGAACAACAGCCGGTTGGGCTTGTTGTTGACGGTTACGGTTGCGGGTTTGAGAACGAGTGCGCATGCACAAAGTAGAAAAAGAAAATTTAAACTAATTTTTTTTTATTATTTTTTTATTTTATCAAAAATGAATTCACAATTTATTTTAATAACGGACAACGAAATAAGACAACTTAAACCTAATAATCAACAAGCTTCTCGGTAACTCTTCGAAAAGAAAAACGCACAAAGGAGCGGAGGAATAGGAAAGCGTGAGCTATTAAAAGTTTTTTCTTTGGGTCGTAGTTCCTAGGAACAACCCGCCTTATACCCCTCTTTGAGTTTGTTTATCTTTCAAAGGTGAACCGTACCTCGCAAGTGACACAAAAGGTAAGTTTTTGATTCTTTGGTTCGGGAACTTATTAATGGACAATACTTCAGTTGAAAGTATTATATGTTGTGTGCTTTTACCAACTTAATTGATTCTATTTTTATTTTTTTTGGTTTTTACTCTTTTTTTTAGTTTTTCTTTTAAATGGTAATTATACTAAAAAGAAAAATGAAGAAAATTTTTGTAACTTTTAGGGTTTTTTTATAAAGCAAATCTTCAAGAATGAGGAATCTTCAAAAACTAAGTTCAAACAGTACGGATATATCGACAACAAGCCTCCCCGGCAGCGGCGCCAAAATTGATTCTTAAAGTTTACCTATATATATAAATATAAAATATTTATGTATCTATATATATATATATATATATATATATATATCATATATTATAGATATCTTATATATATAATACAATATAGTAAGAAGGAAATAATCAATGAAATCCGGAAGCAGTATAGAAGTGTGTTCCCGGGTCGTTTATCCCCAACGAGGCTGGACTTGAAAATCGGTACAGTCGAAAAGTTGGAAATTGAATGATATTAATGATTAAGGGGATTAGAAAGCTAAATTATCTACTGAGAAAAATAAGGCAAACTACACTAAAAACGAGAGAATTACACAAATTATACTAAAAACGCAAACGGAAAGCTAAAATGACACACTAAAAACCCTAATTTTTCAAAATTAAGCCTAAATTGATTTTTTCACTTTTAATGGACTTAAATTGACTAAAAAGGAAGTTTGAAGAAAACTAGAACGAAAACGGAGCTAAATTGAGTTCAAAAATGAGAAAACGAGAATCGAGATCGAAACCCGTTCTTTGAAAAGTAAAATTTTGCAAAAATGACCATACAAAAGATTTTCTATTTTTCCTAGATACTATATGATAAAATAAAATTTTCTAAAAAAGAAAAAAAAAATTTGATTTTTATTTAATTTATTATAATTAAAAAACAGTTTAAAAGAAAATAAATGGAAAAAAATATCAAACGATTATAAAAAAATGTGAAAAAATACAGAAAAGTGGATTAAGGTGTACTGGTTCTATGAAAAATAAAACATAGAAAATTGGGCTTATAAATAAGCTGAAAACAGCGTATGGGCTTAAAGGGCTAAAATGCCCTTATAAATTAAATGTTGTAACTCACTACCGGATGAGCTATTATAGCACAGCGGTAGTGAGTGTGTGTTATAAAACGTTGGTGATGGGGTTGAGGTCCCGAGTTCGAGTCTTGCTCACTTGGGACCTCCCATAATCCCAACGTTTTTTATTTCCATTTTTTTACAACTTTTTTAAATAATCTGAAATAAGCAACTTTAAAAAAAGCAAAAATTTTATAACTAATCAAATAAGCACGAAAATAAGCAAAAGAAAGTGGCAGTTTGCTAAATTTACTCTAAGTCATATATAGACTAACTGTTAGGCTAATAAACACTTAGAAAACTAATGAAAATGAAAGAAAAGCTAAAACTAGCAATAAGCTATACCTAAGAAGCAAAAGATATTAAAAATAAGCACTGACAATAAGCTAAATAGAGAGAAAAGCTAGAAAGGGTTAAACACTTAAAATTTTACACTAAGAATCAAATAGGCTCAAATAAGCTTAAGACAAATCCAAATAAGCTAGAACAAGCTTAAACTAATCTAATAAGCAAAGACAAACCAAAATAAGCTAACACCCCTAGACAGATAAGCCATAAAAGGCAAATAAGCTATAAGCTCAAAATTGGCAGACAAACAGGCCCTAGGGTCACTTTTGGCTTAAAAATAAGCCACTTAGAGGGATCCTTAGGCTTAAAAGCTTATATGGGCTTAAAGCTCAGCTTATGAGCTGTCTAGAAAAGCAATAAGCTAAGCTGTTCTAACCTAGGGAAACCAAGAAAAGGGGTTGAGAAAAAGGGAGCTAGCACCAGGGGAGGCTACTTGGCAGTTTCAAGGGCAATAAGCAGGCTTGCTAATAAGCCACCAAATAAACTCTTAATGCAAACCTAGCTAAAACAGATGGAATCTAGCTCCTAGTGAGCTTGTGCACACATTTTCATAAGCTACAAACAACTTTTACTATCTGGTATTTGGATATTAAAATTTGAACTTTTGACAAAAAAAATAACTCATGAAGAGTTGACAGTTTTGAAGAGAATAAGAACTAACCAAAAGGAAACTTATACCACTCAACTTTGACACCTAAACATGCATGAAAAACACAAAAGTAAGCAGCTAAACAATGCTTAAGCCAATAAGCTATATAAAACTGTTTTGAGTCTAACAGTCCTATACCACTTATAGAAAAAGCTTAAATTCAAACATTTAAACTAAAAAACTTATTGTAAAACAGAATAATAAAGACTTAAAAATCCCATTACAAAGTTGGCCAATAACCCAAACTATTTTTGAAACCATTTTGACCCTTTTGAGGCTTATGGCCAAACAACCGCCTTTTAAAACTGTTTTCAACTATTTTGCTTAATAACTTGATATTTTATGAATAAACTCCTTAGGACCCTATAATCAAATAAGCTATAAAAACAATAATAAGCAAGTTTAAACAGCAAATAAGCACTCCAATAAGCTAGTTTAATCAAACAGTACTAACTACATATACTAACAGTACTAACTAAAAAATTTGCACAAATCAGTTTTAAACTAAAAACAAAGCAAGATAATCACTAAACATAATAACAAAGCATAAATAAGCAAATATAAGCAATAAATAAGCACTAATAAGCAGTTCTACAGTGACTTAAGCTAAAAATTAGAATTGAAGACTTACACACACCCTTGCTCTAAACAGGTGTTAGGATTATGAAAAAGACTCGGTCACCCCCGTGTATCATTAGTATAGCATAGCTCGTAGTCAGAAAGAATCATTTGTATATATACCCCTTCCCACACATGGGAAAGGGTTGGTTGTTTCATTTCATGAAAAATATATCACTTGCACTTTCTTTCTCTAAAAAGACATTTTCTATCTAAGCCTAATTAGCCAACCCATCATCCATTACTTGTGTTATGATCTCTTGTATACTACAATTGGTATCAGAGCACATGGGATGATTAGCTAGATTGTGTGTGCGTTTTCTGATAGTTAAGGATCAAAAGTGTGGTTTTAGAAGAGTTAATGGTTTTTTTATTCTTGACACTCTTTGATTCTCATGTTTGTGATGTTAAAGTAAGTGTTTTATAGTTGTTATATCTCTCTAGGACCAAGTTGTGCAAAAGAAACCAAGTGAAAACGTTCAAAAGGGTGATTTTTAAGGGTTTTTAGGTAAAAAAGTTCGTATCTTCGTCGTTGCGTTTTGACCTTCTGTGACATTCGTGGTTGCGTTTTTGGGTGAATGGAGCATATTCGTTTTGATCACTGATTTTGACCTTAGACGCTGCGTTTTGGTCGTTGCGTTTTGGTCGTTGCGTTTGACTGACAGTTGGCGTTTTGAAGACTTTTGGTTGCGTTTTGACTATGGATACTCTTGCCGCAATTTTTTAAAAAATTTGGTTGCTTTTGTTGATCAAAATACGCAACATTGCGTTTAGATAGAACCGTAGAGTCTCCATTGCGTTTTGCTAGAGAACTCTTCAATTACGTTTTGAGAAGTTTCATTGCGTTTTGATAACTCCTCATTGCGTTTTGATAATTCTTCATTGCGTTTTGACCCAAAACTTCACTGTTTTTTGACAAAACCTCAATCAACATTAAGTTAACGTTAACTCAACCAAACCAAACAACATATCACCTAATCCATCAAACAATCATCGCTTTTAACATACAATCACTAATCATTGATCGATCAACATAATCATTTCACAAGTAATCATTATGGCTAATCTTTCAGAGGACATCCAATGTGCCGGTTCCGATACCCGACCACCGATGCTTGATAAAGCTGACTTTGTTTCATGGCAACAACGTATTAGATTATACTGTCGGGGTAAGGATAATGGGATAAACATCTTAAAATCAATTGATGAAGGACCATTTCAGATGGGGACCACGCGAGGAATCATTGAAGAAGGAACAGAAGGTCCAATCAATCTAGGTCCTGAACGACCTCGTGTTTATTCGGAACTGTCACAAGAGGAGAAGGACAGGTATAATGCAGACATCCGGGCAACAAACATCATACTTCAAGGTCTACCAAAAGATATCTATTCACTCATAAATCATTACATCGATGCTAAAAGACATTATGGAGACAATTGGAAGATCTCTTGGACAGGATCGGAACTAACAAAGGAAGATCGTGAATCACAACTGTATGATGACTTTGAACACTTCCGTCAGAACATAAAGGCGAACATTCACCAGCTATTATTGTTCGGTTTTGCCAAGGCTCATCAAGACAATGCGGAACATCAGATGACAATCGTCAAAATTTCACTGAACTTTCAAAGTTTTAATACCATACAGCCGGAATGGGGTAAGATTTTGTTTAGCAGCTGGTGAAATTTAACAAAGGATTGAAAGGATTCAAACTTTGACAACTATAGTCTTTCATCAACCTGAAGCAACATGAGGCACATGCCAACGAGAACAAGATGAATGTTGGAAGTCTCACACAACAGACAGTTATCTCTTGCCTGATGTCCAATGTTTTCACAAGAAGTCAACCGTCTCATTCCCACATCAACAGAATCACCCAACACAATAATCATCAACCACAATTCGGTGCCAACCTTCAATCACAATCAGATCTGGGAAATTTCTCCAACTGAAAACCTATCGAGAACCTAACCACACACTTGCCTTACTCACCCAGTCATACAAAACTTTCCTTCCTCAAACAAACAATCAACTCAGAACCTCTTCCAACCCAAGGAATCAAGCTACGGTACAAGACGGCAGGTGAATTGTCAGAATGTCAGTAGACAGAACAGAGACAGGGTAACCGTGCATCGGGGAGCAGGAAGCAGTTGTTATGGGAGAGCACAGAACAGAGAGGGGAATCTAAATCCGGGTCAAGCTAGGCAGGTTAATGTGATACAACAGCAAACGGTTAGGTCGACATACGATAAACTGCACCAACCAAGCGTCAAAGACTCCGAATACTTCAAGACAAGATGTTGCTAATGCAAGCTCAAGAGAATGGGTAATCTTGGATGATAGCATCATTGTTCCTAGCTGGCTGGACTGACAATTGCTATTGATGAAATGTGGATGAGCAAACCTGTTCAAGCTTAGCTCTCAATGTGGATAAAGTTTTCAAAGCTGAATGACTGGATGCTATGATTCTGATGTTGATGATCTCCCAACAACTCCTACTGTACAGAACCTAATCAAGGCAAAATCTAATCAATCCCGCAGATCCAGTTTATGATGAACCGTCCGTGCTTTATGATTCCGAATGTCTTATCTGAGTACAGGCCTCATCGATCACTATCCAAGATGCTGTTTTTGTGATCATCATGAGAACACGAGATGCACGACGATGTACAACCAAACCACGTTGTTGACTCACATTCTGATTATACGAGTGATAGTAATATGACTTCTTATGATCAGTATGTAAAGGACAACGCAGTACCGGTTGTACAGAATAATGCATCTATGGTTCCAAATGATGCATATGTGATGATATATAAGACTGATGATTCTGAGTCCGAAGTCTGTCCTCTCATACACTATGAATCACAGTAGCTAATAACTGTTAATGTGAACTTGCCATATATAAGGAACACGTTGAACTGTAAGAAAGTACGGCTAATAATAAAATTAAAACGGCCAGGTTTAATTAACTGAACGGGAACAAGGATTGATAAGCAACTAAGGATCTTTATTTGTGACCGTAATAGTTTAATGAAGAAAATTTGAATAAGGAACTTCATTCTATTAAATTGCAACTTGCATCTACCATACCAACATAACAAGTAATGTAATGAAGTTACAACAGGAACTTTGAAAAAGGATTTAACTCAGAAAGAAATACAAATTCCTTGAAGAATTTTTGGACTTAAAGGCTTTAAAAAGTATAAGGTCATGATAACTAATTCAAAACAAGGCCATCTATTCAAACAGTTCACATGAGTGTAAACCTTAGGTCCTTTTTATGAATGAAGTGAATAAAGGTAGCATTGGCTACAAAATCCCCTATGGTCTACATTCCCACCCGTAGCAAGGCAAGTTCAGCCCTGCCCTGTATAGTGTCATGTAATTGTCATACCCAATTCATGTCACGGCCGTAGTAATACGTGACTGTAATGAGACCCTAAGAAAAATCTGAAATTTCTAGAAGACAAATGCATGAAAAATGAAAGCTAAAGCATGTGTGGAATAATAAAGGTCAATTTCACACCGCCCAATTATCGAAAGAGAATTTTCTTGCGACCATTCAACCACAGAAAACAACCTGACCCTGGAACAATTATTTTGGTCACAAATATTGTTAAAAAATGAAAGCGAAGCTCTCCAAGAGCAGAGACCACCAGACCCAGTCAAGCGTTAAACTGTGTATCCCCCAAATACACCCTGCAGACGCTTGTCCCCATAGTGCTCCAATCAAAAGTCAAGTGAAAATCAACATTTATACACTTAACAACTGTTTTCGGAATTTGATTAAAAACAATTAATAAGAGAATTACACCAACTGGGATCACTGAAAGGGAAAGGGTTTTGAACAAACCAAGACATGTTAACATCACGGAGGCATTCAATTTTCAAAACTCTTTCAGAACATTTTGAGGGCATTCAAAAAAGAGGCACTAACAAAAGAGTTAAAGAAATGATGATGCTTTGATGAGTTGAAGCTGAACTAGACCAAAGTACTCGTTGATCCAGGAAACATGATGCGATAGAACGTGAAAAACCTTCTCTCGAACATGAATAAAACAATTGCGATTGCTTGCTAAAAGAAGTTGTTTATTATGTTCCACCTCAAATTTTGAGCTCAATGTAGTTATATTTACTGAAATCAAAAGGCTCCATCATTTGTCAAACCCGTTGTCTGGACTTGGAAGTAGAAGCTTCTAATATACTAATGAAATCCGTAAGATAATTATAACGATCTTAAACCGTTTTCAATCTTGAGGTAAATCACCTAAACTTACAGTTAAAGTATCAAAACCTAAAGAAAGTTTTCCAGAATAAACCATCTCATCGATAACGATACTCCTGATTTTAACTCCGTTTTTGTGATCGGTCAAATTATAGCTCCTCAAGGAAAAGACATGTCATTCAAAATCTGAAAATGCAAATCACACAATTTCAGGAGTACGCCACTCCATGATGAACTAGACGACCACTAGATCTTTAGGGTCGAGACTTTCAGATCCCATAATTAACTGAAGAGGGGTTTATAGTCTTCAAGAACAAAACGACACTTTTTTAGGGCAGAAAATTCAAAGATTAAGCAGCATACAAGATTTTGTATGTAATTCTGATCACGATCACGCGTGCTAAGCATACAAACAACAACTGCCCTTAAAAGTGAAAAGAAAAGTCAAAGGTCCAAATACAGAATACGGTCTACATGGTCAAACAACTCAGTTTAAACCAAAAGTAACTGCACCAGGAAAGTATGCCTAGATGTTGAAATCCTTATTACCTCCTCGAGCAATAGTAATAATAGGGAAGTTCATCTAGTTTAATCTCAAGCATCTTTAAGGAAAGTGTAGATACACTTCGCGAACATAGGGAATAAGCCAAAGCTGAAAGACCTTTAGCATAGATCACTCGAATTTGCTTGTCGGTACACTAAGCACCTCAGAACTCCTTAGAATATGTATTGGCACATGCCTAAGGTCTTAATACACAAGATAAAAGCAGCTACCAACCCCTAGAAAAAAGCAAGTTTTGTCGTTGAGGACCAAATTGCAACATCAAGTAGTGACTACAACACAGAATGCGAAGTAGAGCCAAGGTACACTCAGAAGTCTAATGTACCCTGTGCATCCTCTACATGAGTAAGCTGTTGCACACTGATGCTATTCGGATCATAACCGAGGACATTACTCAAGAAACATAGGATCCCGCCAGCAAAGAGTGACAGCTTGAAGAAAGTAGAAGACCACTCTAGGACAATTAGATCTAGTCTTAGAACCACGAATCGTGTTGATTCTAGTATTAGCTCTAAGCGTACTGTAATTAATTCGCATTCTCATTCTGTGGTGCCCAAAACATGTAACACAAATGTTTATTTTTTGGCTATCATGATATATGAGTGGTATTATTTGAACTCGTGAATGCCTTCCCCAATGTTAAAAATTGTTGTGCGTCCATGTTTGGACAGTTTGGAAACCTAAGCCTCAGTTCACACAAAGTAGGAAAACACCAAACAACATCAACGAGTCTAGGAACTTCACAAAGCCAATTTACAAAAGTGTGAAACGCTAAACATATCAAACAATTGGAAACCAACTTGGCAAAAAACACGTAACAATAGTGGTTACAATGGAGACCCACAGGAAGAAACATTCACCTAAGATGATCAGTGCCCTTTTAACTAGGTTCACTAAACTTTACAAGAAATGCAGCCATTGCTTGTGCTAACCAATCGGAACCCAACCAACATTGGGGATCCAATTTTCCAAACTCTCTATCTTCGTCTGTTTTCAAATGCAGGTCGTACAAATCGTCCTTTGGTATTTGGACTCAGGCTGCTCAAAACATATGACGGGGGATCGCTCAAGGCTCATGAATTTCGTGAAAAAGTTCATCGGGACAGTTAGGTTCGGGAATGATCATTTTGGTGCTATTATGGGTTATGGAGATTATGTCATCGGTGATAGTGTAATCTCCAGGTAAAATACTATTGATAGGTCTGGGGCATAATTTGTTCTCTGTCGGTCAATTTTGTGATTCAGATTTGGAGGTTGCTTTCAGAAAGCATTCGTGTTATGTTCGTGATACGGAGGGTGTAGAATTACTTAAAGGGTCCCGTGGCTCTAATTTATACACTATCTCTGTTGAAGACATGATGAAGTCCTCCCCGATTTGCTTGCTATCAAAGGCCTCCAAGAACAAATCATGGTTATGGCATCGGCGTTTAAACCACTTGAACTTCGGTACTATCAATGATACTGCAAGAAAATACCTTGCCGAGCTACCTAATGAAGTTTGAAAAAGATCATCTTTGTTCTGCCTGTCAATTAGGAAAGAGCAAAAAGCATACCCACAAACCCAAAACTGAAAACACCAATTTGGAAGTTCTAAACACCATCAATGGACTTAATGTGGACCGATGCGTGTGCAAACGATTAATGGGAAGAAATATATCTTGGTCATCGTCGATGATTATTCTCGGTTTACGTGGGTTAAGTTTTTGAGATCCAAGGATGAAACCCCTGCAGTTGTCATCAAATTTCTGACGCAAATTCAAGTCGGTCTCAACAAAACTGTAAGATTCATTCGCACCGACAATGGCACAGAATTTGTAAACAAAACGTTGTATGACCACTATGAAAAAGTAGGCATTTTTCATCAAAAGACTGTTCCAAGGACTCCACAGCAGAACGGCGTTGTCGAAAGAAGGAACCGTACTCTTGTCGAGGCTGCACGGACAATGTTAATTTTTTCCAAGGCACCGATGTTTCTTTGGGCCGAAGCTGTGGCTACTGCTTGTTACAATCCCAAAACCGTTCCCCTATTCCCCACACGTCACCGAGAAAAACTAACCCCATAAGAGCTGTATCACGATAAGAAGCCTGATCTCACATTTTCCGAGTCTTTGGTGCTCTGTGTTACCCTATAAATGACAGTGAGAATCTTGGGAAACTACAACCGATAGCTGATATCGGAATCTTGTTGGTTACGCACCAAACAGGAAGGTACAGAATTTACAACAAAAGAACCCGACAAATAAAATAGAGACAATTCATGTTACCATTCGATGAGTCTGACTGAGCAAAGGGCTTCCAGAACCAATTCAGTTTTCATGACGCCGCTCCTATCTTGTTGAAGCCTGGACCTATCAGTCATCGGCTTTCGTACAAAACGGCTCCTGCTATACCATCGCCAAAAAAAAAACCTCCCACGAATAAAAGACTTGGGAATGCTATTCCAACCCATGTTGATGAGTAATTTAATCACACCGGGTATCCGTCAGAATCCACTCCGCGGTCATATAGCTACAGCAGGTGAGCCATCCGCGGAAGTTAATCCGTTTGCTGCACGCTGATCCCGAACCATTTGTAAATATTCGCCCTAGACAAAACTCTGAAGCGTTCCATATCTGGGGAAATCAGACATACCTGAATCCATCCAATCCACCCACATACATGAACAGTCCAAATGGACTGACACTCATCCTATTGATAACATCATTTGGAACCCTTCAAGACCGGTATCCACTAAGAAACAGCTTGCTACAGATGCATTGTGGTGCTTCTACATATCTGTACTGTCCAAAGTTGTAACGAAAAACTATTCAATCTCAGCTACTGGAAGACTGCGGATTTCAAAGCCATGCAAGACGAAATCCATTGAATTTGATCGACTGGAACAGTATGTAATTAGTAACCACCTCCCGACAGTACCATGATTATTGCTCTCAAGTGATTTTTCAAAGTGAAGCTTGATGAATATGGTATGTGTTGAAAAACAAGCACGTCTTGAGCAAAAGGATTCGTCAAGAAGGAAGTCTAGATTTGAAGAATCCTTCCGCTAACCCGGTGCTCAGTCTTAGCAACATCAGGATATTCATAATGCCAATGCCAACCAAGCAAAAACATTACATTTATCAAATGGACAAGCAAACTCAGCATTCTTAATATGGCGAGCTCAAAGAAGAATCTATATTCCACCAACCGGAAAGGCTTGTTGACCAGAACGTCCACTATCATGTCCTATCGTCTGAAGAAAGCACTTTAACGGGTTGAAACAGGCTCCTTGGATCATGGTATACACTTTGACAAGTTTACTTTTGGGGTTCTTCCTGGCTTCTGGCACAAGGATTCTCCAAGGGTGTAGTCGATCCAACCTTGTTCATTCGGAAAACAGGCAAACACACTCTTCATGTTCAAATATATGTTGATGATATAATATTTGCCTCGACTGATCCCAAAGACTGTGACCGTTTTTCTAATGAAATGAGCTCTAAATTTCAAATGTCGATGATGGGTCAAATATCCTTTTTCTTGGGCTTACAAATTTCTCAGAATCCTAGAGGCATTTTCATAAATCAATCTAAATATGCTAATGAGATTTTAAAGAAATTTGATCTTCATAAAAGTGACCCTGTTGACACTCCCATGGTGGAGCGAACAAAACTGGATGAGGACCTCTCAGGGATCCCTGTTGACCAGACTCAATATCGCAGTATGATTGGATCCCTGATGTATCTCACAGCCAGTCGACCTGACCTTGTCTTTGCTGTGTGCATGTGTGCTAGATATCAATCTAAGCCCACTAAAAAGCACCTTGAAGCAGTTAAACGGGTCTTTCGGTATCTTCAAGGAACCATAAATATGGGTCTTTGGTATCCGAAAGACACCGCCATGGCACTAACAGCATACGCAGACGCAGATCATGCAGGTTGTCAAGACACTCGAAGAAGCACATCTGGCAGTGCTCAGTTCCTTGGTGACAAATTAGTAAGCTGGTCATCAAAGAAGCAAACTAGCACGTCCATCTCGTCTACAGAGGCTGAATACATCGCGATGTCTGGATGCTGTGCCCAAATCCTATGGATGAGGTCTCAATTATCGGATTATGGCTTTGCATACAATCACATCCCTTTGTATTGTGACAACAAGAGTGCCATAGCTCTCTGCTGCAACAACGTCCAGCACTCCAGGTCTAAACACATCGACATCCGACATCATTTCATCAGAGAACAAGTGGAAAAGGGAGTGGTTGAGTTGTATTTCGTGAGGACAGAGTATCAACTGGCGGATATATTCACTAAGGCACTGCCCAGAGAACGATTCGAATTCATTCTCCCGCGGCTTGGCATGAAGAGTATGAAGCCAGAGACACTCAAACGTCTTCAGGATGATACGGATGAGTAACGGATTTGCTTCCAGTATCCTATGTAAATATGTACATATTCAAACCCAAAAAGAAAATACAAAAAATATAAAACCAACAAAAATCCATAAAAATTAGAAAATACAAAATTCCAAAAAAAAAAGTTTTTCAAGACATGTCTTCTGTTTATCGATAACATTTACGGACCTAGAAATGTCATTCAATAATGACACGGGTCTTTAAATGAAGCTCGATCGGAAGTTTAAACTTTTCAAAACATGTCTTTATGGCTTGCAGTTATTTCAGACTGCAACCCGGTTTTCAAAATGAGGAAAGCTCGTCGCCAAAAAGACGGTTGTTCCTAACAACGGGTGATTAAGTTCTCCCGGGCATGGATTACTTTATATCCGTGCACCCTCGATCTAATGTACGCTTCAGTGCATTATTTCTTGATCCAGAAGAGAAGTCTTCTTTTTATCTAAATGATTTTCCGTCTATGATTCTTCAGAAAATTATTTGTGTTTCTAAAAGTTGGAAAAGTTGTGTTTACCAATCAATCGGACCTGACGTTTTCAAAATTTGACACTCAATCAACGACTACAGCTCTTTAAATAGAAAACGGGTCTTTGATTGAGGGGGAGAGTAGTTTTTTTCAAATTTATAACGGGTCTTTGATTGAGGGGGAGAGTAGTTTTTTTCAAATTTATGACATCTAACGGGCATTTTGTTAATTCATATCAATAATTAAGCAAGATAGTGTATCTAACGGGGTTTCTGTTTGAGGGGGAGTTGAACTTGTTTTAACCCAAAAGGCCAAAA